>OZ024745.1:6219071-6236571 GCA_964016885.1 Eledone cirrhosa
TATTTATAAATTTCTGGTTGGTTGGTTGGTTCCACAACCAGATAGTTGTTTATATATATATAGTCATAGTTCTTTCGTCACACACTCTGTGACCTCTTCAGTGACTGGGGATTTCTTTCTTCGTTTCTGTGCCTTTCCTTTCTTCTAACCTACGCCATTTTGTTTGTGTGTGGGTTGCGTGCTCAGTTTGCGCATGCGCCACATCCGGGTGTCTGTGTGTGTTTGTGTTCATTTTTCTATTTTTCTATTTATATTTTTCTATTTGTTTGTTTATTTATTTATTTATTGTTGGTTGGTTGTTTGTTCTATGTGTGTGTGTGTTTTCATTTTGTGTGTGTTTTCAATTGTAAGTTGTTTGTTTTATGTGTGTGTGTGTTTTCATTTTGTCCTTAATTGTAAGTTGTGATGTTGCTGTTCCACTCATATTTTCTATTTAATTTTGGTTTTAATTCTTTTTTTATGCTTACTGCCTCTGTAATTTGCCTAAACATTGCGTCTTTCTTGTGTGTGGATTCTATTTTTATTTCTATGCTCTCTAATTTACCCCTGTGTTCTATCTTAGCATGTTGGTAGAGCACAGATGATTCTTTATTATCTTGGAGGTCTCGCCAGTGTTCATTTATTCGTTCCCCTATACTACGAGCTGTCTCACCTATGTACACTATATTTTTGTTTCTACATTGTCCTTCAGTACATCTTATGCTATATACTACATTTCTAGTTTTACAGTTAATATGGGGGCTTATTTTACAGGTTATACATTTCTTATCTATACATGAGGGTCTTTGGAACGGGTATGTCTTGCTAATAAGTGTTTTTACGGAGGTACCAGGTCTTTCTACTATCTTAATATTGAGATTATGTTTCTTTAGGGCCCTTCTAAATTTGTAGGCTAGTTCGCCTCTAGGGGTTGTATTGATGAACATTACGCTCTGGTATTTATTGCTATCATACCATGAGTTTATTCTATTGGCCTTGTTCTTAGTTCTTTCTATTCTATTCCAAAATTTGCTCCTATACAAGGGGCAGGTCCCATTTATGTCATTATTTACCATTTTTTCCCATTTGGTTCTGGCTCCTTTATACACTCTGATTCTATCTCTCTGATTGTAGCCAGAGAACTGCATACGGTGGATGAAATGTTGTATGTGTCTCTCTAGTTCTTCGGGGTTGCACATGCGGGACACATTTCTCATCACCCGTACCAAATCCGCAATCAGTATGTTGATTTTGGTATGGTCCGAAATGGCCGAGTTTCGGTGGATCAGATGTTTGGAGGTCATGGGTTTGGCATAATGGGAATGGAGGATTTGTTTTTGGTTGTTAATTGTATCTAACCAGAGCTCTGTGTCTAGTACAGGTAATCGATGGTTGGGGTGTCTACTTGGGTAGTCTATAGTAACTCTAATGCTCTGGTGGATGGAGTTTGCTATTTGCTGGATGCTTGATAGCAGATAGGCTAAAACGAACTTTAATTCTAAACATAAAAAAGAAGATCTATAGAGAACTAAGTCATCAAGAAAAACTAAAGCGTAACCTAATACAAGAAATATCTAAAATCACCACACCAGCAGAAAAACTAACATTTATAAGCCTTATACGCCCCGAAGAACAGTACATTACTCAAGAATGTAATAAGCACTTTAACAGAAAATTAAAGTGGCTTAAACAGGCAAAGCTAAATCGGGATACTATAGAGTATACCAATAGATATCCCGACAAAATTGACGGTATCAACATGGCCGACACCTCATTATCTGAAGAGTTCAACAATGAAAATACCAACATTTATGGAAACACGGAAATAGATAATAATGAAATGTCTGTGTTACGTCTGCCACCCAAATTTGCGACAATCAAGAAGGTAAATATGATTAGTTGTCTGTCAGAAATAGAAAAATCATTTACGAAACTACGCTGGAGCATCAAGATCAAAAACAAAAGCAACAATATACGCACACACATATACAACACACATCCCAACAACAACAGACACACAGACACAAACAACAATAACAACAACAATAGCAACATACCCAGATACAACAACAACAATAGCAACATACCCAGATACAACAACAACAATAGCAACATACCCAGATACAACAACAGACACGCAGACACAAACAACAATAACAACACACACGGAGACAACAATAACAACAACACACACATCAACAACAACAACAATAGCAACATACCCAGATACAACAACAACAGACACGCAAACACAAACAACAATAACAACACACACAACAACGATAACACACACACACACGGAGACAACAACAACACACATCAACAACAACACACATCAACAACAACAACACACACGCATTCAATGCCACTCACCACCACCACAATCTTAACAAACACACACACACAGAAAACAAGTAATGACAGTAGCACAGAAATCAGAGAAATAAGAGAAAGTAATAGGATTAAAAGGAAAAGGAGATGGGAGACTAAGGACAAAGAGAATAACCAAGACGAACACACAGACACACAAAATAGGGTAGATAACAACATTGAGCCAGTGGAAAGAGACAGGAGTAATTATGAGAGACATAGAAACAACCATGAAGCTGAGGCTGCTGCTGTTGGTGGAAATAGAAACAACACAACTAACAATAACAATAGCACTAGTACACATAAAGCAGCAGCCTGGAACTCTCCGTTTTATAACCCCTCCGATAAATCATTCGACCTACGACGAGTCCACGCCACGACTTTGCCATTTAACAAACGCACGCAGTTGCCGTCGCAGGTCGATGAACAAACAGAAGCACAATTTAGTATAGCTAAATCCGAACTTAGAAATATTATAGAACAGTATAGCAAGAAGCATAATAGAATAGAGGCCCAGCAACTGGGAGAAGAATATGCAAATGGCTTGCGTAAGCTCATGCAGAGCTCGCGTAATGGAGAGATAGCATGCTTTCCAACAGACAAGTCTGGCAGAATGTCGGTTGACAGCCTGCCAAACTACATCCAGGCAATGCAACCCCACATCACTAACACAAGAGAGGTAACACCACAGGAGCATGAGGATAGAGAAAAACCCTCAATGCCCACATGGTGATGTGGACAAATATAATGCAGCCCAACAAAAGGACTGCCAACAACTTCCAGGCCTGGAACAATGACGTGCCGGCGTTGTATGGGCTTCGAAAAGACCATAAAACGGGCTGGGACCCTGTCGCGGGACCACCAACACGGCCAGTCTGTGGGGCTAACATTGCTAGTAACTACAGACTGTCCTACTTCCTCTCCCTGATCATACGCCCCATCATTGAGATGTCCCCAGATGTGTGTGACAGCACGGAGGACCTCCTCAGCAGAATCGGCGCGGGTAACCGATCTGGGGACCTAACAAACTGCATAATAGGCAGTATGGATGTTGTGTCCCTGTATCCATCTATTGACGTGGATTTTGCTGTGGAGAAATGCGTCGAAATGATCAGCGAGAGCAAGGTTGAGTTCCGTGGGATTGATACCAGTGAGCTGGGACTTCTACTTAAGCTTACCCATAGTAATAGTTACCTAGACACTTATGACCTTAGCAACCTGTGCCCTACAAGACCAGCAAGAGGCAGACCACCTACCATCACCTCAATGGCCAAGAAAACCCACACAGATAGATGGAACGGGTGGACCAGAGCCATACGGACACCCGAAAACCACGATGAACTGAAGAAAATGATTGCACATGCGGTAGGGGCCAGCATAAAATTAACCCTTAAGGAACATATGTTCAAATTTAATGGTAAAACATATGCCCAAGAGGAAGGAGCAGCCATTGGTGTTAGCATTGCAGGCGACATAGCTAACTTATTCATGGTATGGTGGGACAGTAGACTTAAACAAAAACTTAATGAACAATTAGAAGACAGCTTAACCCTGATAATGTACTCCCGCTACGTAGATGATATAAACATCGTAGTTAAGACACCCCCACTAAAGAACAGTCAGGAACTAGAGAAAAACACAATGGAAAGCATCCAGCAAATAGCAAACTCCATCCACCAGAGCATTAGAGTTACTATAGACTACCCAAGTAGACACCCCAACCATCGATTACTCATGGTATGATAGCAATAAATACCAGAGCGTAATGTTCATCAATACAACCCCTAGAGGCGAACTAGCCTACAAATTTAGAAGGGCCCTAAAGAAACATAATCTCAATATTAAGATAGTAGAAAGACCTGGTACCTCCGTAAAAACACTTATTAGCAAGACATACCCGTTCCAAAGACCCTCATGTATAGATAAGAAATGTATAACCTGTAAAATAAGCCCCCATATTAACTGTAAAACTAGAAATGTAGTATATAGCATAAGATGTACTGAAGGACAATGTAGAAACAAAAATATAGTGTACATAGGTGAGACAGCTCGTAGTATAGGGGAACGAATAAATGAACACTGGCGAGACCTCCAAGATAATAAAGAATCATCTGTGCTCTACCAACATGCTAAGATAGAACACAGGGGTAAATTAGAGAGCATAGAAATAAAAATAGAATCCACACACAAGAAAGACGCAATGTTTAGGCAAATTACAGAGGCAGTAAGCATAAAAGAATTAAAACCAAAATTAAATAGAAAATATGAGTGGAACAGCAACATCACAACTTACAATTAAGGACAAAATGAAAACACACACACACATAAAACAAACAACTTACAATTGAAAACACACACAAAATGAAAACACACACACACATAGAACAAACAACCAACCAACAATAAATAAATAAATAAACAAACAAATAGAAAAATATAAATAGAAAAATAGAAAAATGAACACAAACACACACAGACACCCGGATGTGGCGCATGCGCAAACTGAGCACGCAACCCACACACAAACAAAATGGCGTAGGATAGAAGAAAGGAAAGGCACAGAAACGAAGAAAGAAATCCCCAGTCACTGAAGAGGTCACAGAGTGTGTGACGAAAGAACTATGACTATATATATATAAACAACTATCTGGTTGTGGAACCAATCAACCAACCAGAAATTTATAAATTTGTAAATTTATAAATATATAATAAATTAAATTGAAGTGAAAGCAACTGGTGCGTGTGTTTCTTATTGGCAACATGACCCTCCCAAAGTATAACAATATCGGTTTCAACACACGATTTCAGATAAAGAATCTTGCTAAACAAATTCAGAAACGATATATATATATATATATATATATATATATATATATATACATGTATATATATATATACATATATATATATATATATTTGTATTGGAACATAACTTAACAACCGGCTCAACCCCGATCTAATCCGCCGTGACCTTTCTCCGAACTTTACACACCTTCCCACACTTGGTCTTTCCTTCCACGCATTACCTCTGTTTGATTTTGTTACCGTACCTTTTTTTTCCGTATATGATTCTTTGCCTGTGTTCTTACAATTTTATTTCTATGATTTTTTGTTCACGATCGCCTGCGTTTTTACCTTTATGATTTTTTGTCTTTAATTTTCCTGTGTTTACTCCCCCCTCCCTACGTGTTTCTGTTTCTTTTTCCCTTCCCCGTCTCTGCCTATCCTTCGCACTCACCCCTTCGGCCACTCCACCCCGCTTCACACCCCTTCCCTCTCATCCCTCCCCCTGCTTTCACCCAACGCCCATCATGCCCAACCTGAGATCCTTTCTCCACCAACTCCACAATCGCCTCAAACTTTTCCTCACCCAATGCTATCTCCCCTCCGCCCTTCAACTCTCCTACCTTCTCTTCGCCAAAACCCGGCACTCCAGCCACATCCATTTCCTCAGCCACTGCCTCCGCCTCCACCTTATCCCCCTCGGCTTCCGTCTACACTTCCACCCCTCCCCCGCTGCGTCCCCCTCCACGCAACGTATCCTCACCCGATCCTCACGCCTTCTGATGCGCAACTCCATCCGTGCCTCCCGTTCCACCCTCCGCCTACTAGACCACCAACTGACCCCCACCCTCCTCCGCCTTTACTCCACCTGCCACCCCCTCCTCGCCCAAGCCATCCTCTCCTTCATCCACAACCTCAACCACAACCTCTTCTCGTTCCTCAGCTCCACCAAAGCCCGCAAGCTACACTCCCCCCCCCCCATCCACCACCCGTCCATCCCCATACGCCCACCACTCTCCACCTCCCCCCCGACCCACACCCCTACCCAATATCCACCCTCCACCTCACCCCTCACCACACCCTCCCTTCCCTCCCCAAAAACCCAAACCCCACCCCTTGTTGTCACCATACCCCCTGACCTCCCCCTCTCCGCACCTGAGCGCTCACTCCTTAGTAGAGGCCTTCGCTTCATACCCCACACTCCGCACAGCGACGAGTTCCGCATCCGAACGGAAGTCGAGCGATTCGTGCGACGCACTAAGCTACAGGCACATTTCAGCCGAACGCCACCGGCTCCGGACGCCCCAGACCCGTTTCTCGCCCCGGGCCGACGACCATCTTCTTGGACTCCGGCCCCAGGGCAATTTAGCACCCTGGACGCCTTCGTCGATGCCAGCCGTAGCGCAGTAAATCGTTTCGACTTCCGCCACCGTTCCAAACGGTACAATATCTCACGGGGCGAACTCCTCGCTCTCCGCTCCCTCCGTAGCCGAGATGACATCGTCATCAAACCGGCGGACAAGGGAGGCGCCGTGGTGGTGTGGCGCGCGGACCTCTACACGGCCGAAGCCCTCAGGCAGCTCTGTAACCCCCTCTTTTACCGCCCTCTACCCTCCGATCCCACCCCCTCTACCAACAACAAGTCTCCTCCACCATCAAAGACCTTATCGCCTCCTCCCTCCTCCCCCCACCGCTTCCCACCTCATCGTCCGCACCCCCCGCACCCCCACCATCTACTTCCTCCCCAAACTCCACAAACCCGACAATCCCGGCCGCCCCATCGTCTCCGCTTGCAACTGCCCCACCGAACTCATCTCCGCCTTTCTCGACTCCCTCCTCGCCCCCCTTGTCACCACCCTCCCCTCCCACATCTCCGACACCAACCACGCCCTGCGCCTTTTCGACTCCTTCACCTACCTACCCGGCCCACAGCCATTCCTCTTCACCCTAGACATCAAGTCCCTCTATGCAGTCATCCCCCACGCCGACGGCCTTCGCGCCCTCAAACACTACCTCGACCTTCGCCCCTCCCCCATTCCCTCCACCCCCACCCCCCTTCGCCTCGCCGAGCTGGTCCTCACCCTAAATTGTTTCTCCTTCTCGGGTGAGTTTTACCAACAGGTCACGGGGGTAGCCATGGGCACAGGAATGGGCCCGAACTATGCCAACCTTTTTGTTGGCCATGTTGAGGCCCAAATCTTTGCCCAGTACACCGGCCCCACGCCCGAACTGTACGGTCGTTACATTGACGACTATATCGGAGCCACGACCCTCACCCGAGTACAGCTCGACTCCTTTCTCTCCTTCTTCTGCTCCTTCCACCCCTCCCTCCACTTCACCACCTCTATCTCCACCACCCACGTCCACTTCTTAGACATCTCCGTCGCCTTCGACCCCTCCCACCACTCCCTCGTCACCTCCGCCTTCTTCAAACCCACCGACTCCCACTCTTACCTCGACTTCACCTCTTCCCACCCCACCCACACTAAACTCTCAATTCCCTACTCCCAACTTCTCAGGATCCGCCGCCTCTGTAGCCGTGATGCTGACTTCGAGTCCCAGGCCCTTTCCCTAGTCAGCCATTTCATCCGCAGAGGTTACCCCCTCTCTCGTCTACACCGCTCTCACCCGCGCCCGTGCTATCCCCCGCTCCACCACCCTCACCCCACGCCACCGCACACCCACCCACCGTCTCCCCTTCCCCATCACCTACCACTCCTCCACCTTACCCCTCCACCGCACCATCCGCCGCCTCTTCCGACGCCTCCAGTCCGACCCCTCCACCTCCCACATCTTCCCAACCCCACCACTCCCCTCCTTCAAACGCGCACGCAATCTCCGCACACTCCTCGTCCACAGCTCTCTACCCTCCAACCCATGCTCTGTTCCCCCCCCCGGTTCCTTCCCCTGTTCTAGGCCCCGCTGCAACACCTGTCCCCACATCACCAACACCACCACCTTCCAGGGTCCCAACGGCCACTTTCTCTCGGTCCGGCATGCCTTCCGCTGCACCTCCTCCAACCTCCTTCAACCTAGTAATGGTCGCATTTTGAAAGGGTACGTCAATGCTTATTTGTAAAACTGATATATATTGTATTTTGTCTGATGAAGGCATACCATAATTTAACTTGGTATCCTTGAAATATGTATAATGAAATAAATATGGTTTTATAAATATACCTTCCATTTGTTAATATCGTATATATATATATATGTGTGTGTGTGTGTGTGTGTGTGTGTGTGTGTGTGTGTGTGTGTGTGTATATATATATATATATATATATATATATATATATACTGTTGTACAGTCTCTTGCGTGAGATTTATGGACCGTCTTCTTCTCTGGTGACACCGCTTCGCAGCAAGGATGGCAAAGAACTTCTTCGTGACTCACAAGGAATCCTACGAAGGTGGCGAGAGCACTTTGATGATCTTTTGAATCAGCCGTCTGTCGTCAGTGAAGATTTCCTCAATCTCATTCCAGAAAGTCATGTGAAAGTAGCTCTCGCAGAACCTCCGACGCTTGTGGAGGTTGCAGTGGCTATCTCGAAGCTGAACAGTGGAAGGTCTCCAGGTATGGATGGCATACATGCTGAGCTCCTACAATATGGTGGTGAGAGACTCCTGCAACATCTTCACTCTTTGTTTGGCAGGATATGGGCTAATGAATCCGTACCTGAGCACTGCAGAGATGCAGTAATGATGGTCTTGTACAAGGGAAAGTGTAACAGGAATGATTGTGGGAACTACAGAGGTATATCATTGCTTTCTGTCGCAGGGAAAGTTTTATGTAGGGTGCTTCTGGACCGTCTGCTGACACACATTGCAGATTGTATTCTTCCTGAAAGTCAATCTGGTTTTCGTTCTGGACGCGGCACTACTGATATGATCTTCTCAGCTAGACAGCTCCAGGAGAAGTGGATGGAACAAGGTTTGGATCTGTATCAGGTTTTTGTCGATCTGACAAAAGCTTTCGATATTGTTAACAGAAATGCATTATGGAAGGTTCTCCAGAAACTTGGTTGCCCTGATAAGTTCCTTGCTTTAGTTAAGTCTTTCCATGACGACATGAAGGCTTGGGTTAATGTCGGAGGTAACATGTCGGAGCCTATCTCAGTAAAAAATGGAGTGAAACAAGGGGATATTCCAGCAGCGGCCCTGTTTGCCATATACTTTGCAATGGTTTTCTGTATTGCATTCAGGAATTGCGAGCATGGTGCTTACATCCGATATCGAACCTCAGGCAGCATATTTAACATCAGGCGCTTAGCTACAAAGACAAAAGTATTTACATCAATCATAAGAGACCTCTTGTATGCAGATGATTGCGATCTTGTAGCGCACACAGTGATATGCAGCACATTTTGAATGCATTTTCTGACGCTTGCACTGCCCTAGGATTGACTGTCAGTCTCAAGAAAACCGTCGTCATGTACCAACCTGCCCCTGGTAAGCAGTACAGAGAACCAAATATCTATGTGTATGGTAAATGACTTGGAGTGGATGATCAGTTTGTCTACCTGGGAAGTACTGTCAATCGATACAGCAACCTTGATAGTGAAATCTCACTTAGGATTAGGAAAGCAAGTGATGCCTTCGGAAAGCTAGAAAGGCGACACTGGGGTCGGCGAGACATATGCAAGAAGATGCAAGAAGGTAAAGGTGTACAAGGCATGTGTGCTCTCTTCTCTTCTTTATGCTTGCGAGACCTGGGTCACATATCGACACCACCTTAACCAATTGGAGCGTTTTCATCAGATGTGTCTCAGACGGATCCATGGCGTTCACTGGAGGGACCACATCAGTGATATCGAGATTTTGGAAAGCTCTATGTGTGACAGTATAGAAGCTCTTGTGCTTAAGCAACAACACCGTTGGAGTGGTCACCTTGCCAGAGTGAAGGATTCTAGAATACCAAAACAACTCTTTTATGGAAAGTTAGTTAAAGGAAAACGACCGCCACATAAACCAAAAAAGAGGTATAAGGATTCCTTGAAAGCCTCTTTGAAAGACGCTAACATCTCTGCTGATACATGGGAAAATATTGCTGCTGATCGTAATAAATAGAGAAAGACTGCATATGAGGGAAAAGTTGCCTTTGAGGCATCTCGAATCGCATACGAGAAAGTAAAGCGGGATGTGAGGAAGGGCATTGCTGTTGCACTTCCAGGCGGAGAGGGTCCTCCTATGGTGCTGACATGCAGCGTCAGTGCGAGACTCTGTCTAAGCAAAGCTGGACTCGAAAGTCATCTTCGCAGTCATAAAGTAAGACCAGTGGTTGACTACCAGGCTGCTGTTGGAGATGCTACTCATCATGCTTGCCAAACATGTGGTAGAAAATGTAAATCAGCAGGGGGGCTCAAGCGACATGCAAAAGTACACGAACTCCAACCACAACCGGCTATTCCCAGTGAATGTTTTGGTTGCCGACTCTGTGCAAGACATTTTAGATCATTGGCTGGGCTAAAAAGCAACATTCGATCGCAGCGCTGTTAGTTGCTATCGTGTGTGTGTGTATAGGTATGTTTGTGTGTGTGCGTGTGTGTGTATATATATGTATATGTATATTATTATTGTTGTGATTGTCGTTATTATTATTGTTCTTCTTCTTATTATTATTGTTATTAATATATATGTATATATATATATATATATACATATATATATATGTATATATACATCTCGGAAGTTGTTTTTCGCTAATTTCCAAAGCCGAAATACGATTCTCGCTAATTTATATTTATATATATATTTTTTTTTTTCTCGTGCAATGGCCATACTCGATAACGAGGGGGGCAGCCATCATCATATATATATATATATATATGTATGTATATATAAATGGATGTGTATGTGTATGTATGTATATGTATATATGTATGTATGTATGTGTGTATGTTTCATGTATGTATGTATGTATGTATGTATGTATGTATGTATGTATGTATGTATGTATGTATGTATGTATATATATTATATTTATGTCAGGTCACCAGTTGGTGCTACTGGTAACATGTATCCCAGTACAACCTGTCTCATGGTCGGGTCGTTGGCGACTAAACTGGCAACCCCACCAAGGTTTCTTGGTGAGGAGGGTGACTTTGGACATCCTGCAGGACTAAAAACAAAACCTGTCAAAGGGCAAGGGAGCTCTTAAGAGTCAATAGCCATCCAAAATCACTGGGAGAGATGACCCCTTAGCCTTTGTCAAGGCAGAATTCTAGGAGAAGGAAAACTCTGATATAACACCTGCAACCCTGATGGTATCCAATGATGTTGACTTGTTCTTCTTTTTGGTAAATATCATCTTGGTTAAGAGAGTGGGACTGGCTTTTTGCAGTGCCTTTGCTCACTATAAAAGCTTCACAGCACAGGCATTGCTTTATATCTGGAGATCTCTCTGCACTTGTCATCACATGGTACCATGGGCCCTGCACTATGTGTCAATAATGGTCACAAGTGTAGTCTTTGTACCAGAGTTTTCAAGTCGCTGGCTGGACTAAAAAGTCACATTCGTTCAGCGCATCGGTAGGGGTTCTCCTACATGGATATAAAGTAGTGGCCGTACTCGAAAACGAGTTGGCAGCCACCATGTATATATATACAGGCATTGCTTTATATCTGGAGATCTCTCTACACTTGTCGTCACATGGTACCATGGACCTAGCACTATGTGTCAATAATTGTCACAAGTGTAGTGTTTGTACCAGAGTTTTCAAGTCGCTGGCTGGACTAAAAAGTCACACTCGTTCAGCGCATCAGTATGGGTTCTCCTACATGGATATAAAGTAGTGGCCGTACTCAAAAGCGAGTTGGCAGCCATCATGTATATATATAAAGGGCGGAAGAACTCATAAGAGTTAACGGCCATCCAAAAGCGAGTAAATATGTATATACACATGTACATATGTATGTATATGTATATATACATGGGTGCATGTGTATGTATATGCGCGGGGATATAGAAATAGTCGGGCTGGACACCCGATCGCGCGGTTAAACCACTGGGAGTAAAGGAACCCTAGCCTTTGTCAGGGCATTCTTTTAGAAGGCAACTCAGGAAACTGGGATAACTCCGATATAAAACCTTCGGCTCAGTAGTTACCGATGATGTTGATCTTTTCTTCTCTTCCGGGTTATAGCTACTGTCGCTCAGAGAGTGGGATTGGCTCAGTGCACAGTCTTTCCTCACTTTAAAAATATCTTCACGCACAGGCATTACACGATATAATTAATTAATAATTATTAATAATGGTATATCGTGCAATGGCCATACTCGATAACGAGAGGGCAGCCATCATCTATATATGCATAGGCATTGCTTTATATCTGGAGATCTCTCTGCACTTGTCGTCACATGGTACCATAGGCCCAGCACTATGTGTCAGTAATTGTCACAAGTGTAGTGTTTGTACCAGACTTTTCAAGTCGCTGGCTGGACTAAAAAGTCACACTCGTTCAGCGCATCGGTAGGGGTTCTCCTACATGGATATAAAGTAGTGGCCGTACTCAAAAACGAGTTGGCAGCCACCATTTGTTTATGTATGTATTTGAGTATGTATATATTTTGAAAACGAAATTACCCCACTTATCGGCTAGGATGTCCTTTAATTGCCCTTTTGGGCCTACATTGAGCCTCCTCTCTATTGTGAGATGGAGGTATGCTCTATATGTAGGGCTGGACTTCCCCACAGGTAGGGCTGGACTGCCCCACATGTAGGGATGCACTGCCCCGTATGTAGGGCTGGACTGCCCCATATGTAGGGCTGGACTTCCCCATATGTAGGGCTGGACTACCCCACATGTAGGGCTGGACTGCCCCATATGTACAGCTGGACTGCCCCATATGTAGGGCTGGACTGCCCCATATGTAGGGCTCGACTGCGCCACATGTAGGGCTGGACTTCCCCACATGTAGGGTGGACTGCCCCATATGTAGGGCTGGACTGCCTCACATGTAGGGCTGGACTGCCCCGTATGTAGGGCTGGAATTTTACTGCGGCCCTTAGCTGTATGTTAAGTAACTAGACATGATTGTTATTATATATGTTAATGATAAAGAATAAATAACACACACACATATGTATATATATATATATATATATATATATATATATATATATATAGTGGAGGCACATAACCTAATGGTAAGGGTGTCGGACTTACGATCATAATGTTGTGGGTTCGATTCCTGGGCTGCGTGTTGTGTTCTTGAGCAACGCACTTCATTTCATGTTGCTCCAGTATACTCAGCTGAAAATGAGTACCAGCAATAGCTGGGGATTTAACCCTGCGATGGACTGGCGTCCTTTCCAAGAGGTAAAATCCTATCAAATCTTAACTATGCAGACGATCTGGCCATCACGAGTTACTCTAGAACTGATCTACAAGACATTCTGAATGTACTGGCCAAACATTCGTTGGGGGCTGGTTTACACATCACCATCTCCAAAACGGAGTTTATGACAACTGATAAAAACAATGCCAATCTCCAACTCACAATCTATAACCAGCAAATTGCTCAAGTTATGGAGTTTGTATATCTCTGTCACAAACTATCATCAAACAACAATGGAATGGTCGCTGCGCAGTATCGCATCTAGGCTGGGCAGCTTTTAACAAGAACAACGAAGTACTAACATCAAAACGAGTTTCCTACCATTTGAAGGCTAAGATCTTTGATACTTACATCCTACCAGTTGTGTTATATAGTCTTGACTGTGTTAATTGGACGAGAATGTCATTTCAGAAGCTCTCTACATTCCAGAACCACATCATGAGACTTATGACTGTCAAGCGGCTCAGTGACCATCTCTGTATCAGTTAGCTGCTCAACATTACCAGACTTGGACCAATTACATCAATTGTCAAGTCAAGAGTACTCAAACTATACGGCCATATAAAAGATCAACTGGTGGTGTGACTAGGTTATGCCTGGAAGGTTGGCTGGTAAGAGAAGCAGAGGCCGGCAGCCAAAACGATAGCTTGTCAACCTATAGACTGGACTTGACCTTTGTTCTTTAAACTCTGCTGTTGGTGATCGAACTTTGTGGAGAGAGATATCACATGTTAATGCGGAGTGTCTGTAACTCTCTCTCTCTCTCTCTCTCTCTCTGTATATATATATATATATATATATATATATATATATATATATATATATATATCTTCTGTGCTATTTTCAACTTCATCTTTTCTCTATATCCACTGTTTTGTATAGAACCTCACTTCCATTTTCTAATATATATATATACTTTCTAGCACGCATGAACAGCTTGATTGTGACCTGACCTCAACGCTGGCCTCTGTCTTTGACCGGGTGGTAGTAGTACACTATAAGCCTACGCCCCTTCACCAGATGGACATAAGTAGGCTTAATAATCACCTCTTAAAGGCGGCCGACCGGGGTAGAAGCTGGTAAATGTTCGGTCGCCCTCATGTCTCTGATTTTCAGCCCCATGGATTTTGTCTATTATATTCCTTTGTTATATTTCGAATACCTGATGATGTCACCGGATTCATACTGAACCCGGTCATTGAAATGATCATAGCATAATAAACCTTTTAAGGAATTACACCAGTCCAGCCTCCTGTTATTTTATAATAATTAACTCCGTACTCGCACCACCAACTACACATCGAGGTTGACCACACGGAATGACCAGTTCTATCCAGTGGTCAACCAACAAACCTATATATATATATATATATATATATAACGAAGGAAATGTGGTAAGGAACCAGGTGGACCATAACGCACCAAAGTACTCAATACTTGAGGTAGTAGAGTGGGTAATAGGAACCAGTAAGACCCCGACAGCTGAGCTCAAGCCGTTTCGACGGCTAATTCGACGGCTAATTTCGACGGCTAAGTCGAAACGGCTTGAGCTCAGCTGTCGGGGTCTTACTGGTTCCTATATATATATATATATATATATATATATATATATATATATATATAAAATCCAGGTCTACCAAATAGAGAAAAAGTTTTAAAATACATTTAAAAAAATTCGCTGCACTTACTATATGTGCCTTTACCCCGGTTTCAAGTTCCAAAATAAACGGATAATCCAAGCGGAACTCTATTGAGAAGGGAACACTCTTCAGAAGGCTCTTCTCGCTCGGAGAATATAAAATTCCCGAGTTTAAATCACAAACTGACGCCATACAAATCTATTCCCAGATGAGAGTGAATGACGAAAGAAAGAATTTTGTCTAGTGCCGTGTACAAAGACAGAAGGCAGGGTGGACAGGTCAATGTCCTGCCACTAGAAATAGCAGCAGTCCAAACGACCAAGTGTTATCTCAACCTTAGGGGAGATTAATAATAATAAAGTATGTGTTCCTACGTGTAAAAAATACATATAGGGATACAAGTATTATCCAACCGTATGCCAATGTGGTTTATTTTGGAACTTGAAACCGCGGTAAAGGCTCATATAGTAAGTACAGCGAATTTTTTAAAATGTATTTTAAAACTTTTTCTCTATTTGCTAGACCTGGATTTTATATGTTCTGGCTTGTTAATTTATTAACCTGCCATAGAACCACATTGGCATACGGTTGGATAATACTTGTTTCCCTATATGTATTTTTTACACGTAGGAACACATACTTTATTATATATATATATATATACTTCGTTTTTGAATTTGTTTTCCAAGATTTCTTATCTGAAAACGTGTGTTGAAACAGATATTGTTATACTTTGGGAGGGTCATGCTGCTAATAAAAACACACGCACCTGTTGATTTTCACTTCAATTTATTATAAATTTACGGTTGGTTGGTATAGAGTAGAGTGTAACTACATTAGAGAGAGTCGTGGCCGACAGTTGAACTCTTGCCGTTTCGAACATAGAGACAATATATATAATTGTTTCTACTTTTGGCACAATGCCAGCAATTATTCCAGTGCATTACTGGTACTTTATTTTATCGACCCCGTAAGGATGAAAGGCAAAGTTAACCTCGGCAGGATTTGAACTCAGATCAGAAAGGGGCGTAACTCTGTGCTGCAAAGCATGTGTCCGACCCTCTACCGATACTGCCAAACCAATATATATAACCAATATAAACAGGTCACACATTTACAAGAAATGCTTAAGTTTCATGATGTTGGTCTTTTACTTCAAACAGATGGCTGGCGTTGGCCTAACACGTCTCTAGCATCTCCAATAACCAACTGTAAGACCACCTTCGTGAAATTCAAGTAGTTTATGAAAGTGTATGCCTAGTTAACCGTATATATATATATATATATATATATATATATATATATATATATATATATATATATATATATATATATATATATATATATATATAGAGAGAGAGAGAGAGAGAGAGAGAGAGAGGGGGGGGGGGGGGGGGGTAGGGGGAATCACGTATATTTTCGAGACACGAATCAATATACATCTCCATGTAAATATCAATATATTTTATATAGAAAGTTTACAGCATGTAAAATGGGGCTATTATAAATGTATAAAGTTCGATAAATATGTAAAAGACGCCATATTATGTGTAGAAAATAGAGTAATGTCAATTGTAAGAATATTCTATAGTTTCTAACATAAGTTTAATTCGATTTACCTGAGAGACTCATATAACAGATTAAAAGAAAGGAGAAAGAGAGAAAGATTTAAAAATAATGAGAATGATATTATTCTACTTGTTACGATATGTTTTCGAATGTTGCGCTTTGAACAACTTTAACTATGAAACAAAATAAAACGTTATGCTTGACCAGAACAATGATGGTTGGAGAAAACTTGTTGGTGGCCTCTGATGCAGAGGGGGTCTCGAGGCAAAATTGATCCTGAACAGCTCTAATTGTTTGTAACTGTTTTACTTTTTTCATATTTTTATATTTTAATTTCTACAGATACAATCTAGTTTCCTAGCCAGGAAGAATATTGGCCTAAGTAGAGCTGGCCTTCCCTCCTCCTCTCTCCACTATGCATTCATTCTTTCTCTCCATTCTCTCTCACTGCTCCCTATCTTTCTCCCTCCCACTGTTACCTTCTACCTCCTCCTCTCTCCCTTCTACAGGCCAGCTCTACTTACGCCAATATTCTTCCTTTCTCGTGACGAGGTTGATCAAACACACACTATCTTTCTCCCCCCTCTTCTCTCTCTCTCTCTCTCTCTCTCTCTCTCTCTCTCTCTCTAACCTGTCCCAACACAAACAATATATGAACGAAGATATTTGTTTCTCCATTACGAGCCTCCTATTTCCCGCAGTAATCTCACTATTTCGTCGAAACTGCAGCAGGTTGAGATCTGAGGGGCATATTTTAATATTTGTCACCTGTTCACTTCCATCCACCCTTTTTCCTCCTTTCTATCTTCTCTTCCTTCCT
>OZ024745.1:6246571-6494071 GCA_964016885.1 Eledone cirrhosa
TTATGAGATGCGAGTGAGATTTTTGTCGTGGGCGGATAGCACGGGGCCCAAGCCTTGGGCGTACATTAAAGTGATGCCAACATCACTTGGGCAAAGCTGATGGAATATTTTCCACATCGTGCTGATAATGTAGCGCTCACGGCGACGTTGGAGAGAATAAAGGTTGAGCTTTTCTAATCGACTCCAATAGTCAAGGCCTGTCATGCCATCTATCTTTTTTGTAATTGACCTTTGGGGTGCTTCAACTTTCATGATACTTTGTTTCGTGCGGGGAGACCACAGTGGAGAACAGTATTCAAGGTGGGGTCGGGAAAAAGTGGAATGAGAAGGATAACAGTGTTGATATCTCTCGACTGGAAAGTTCTGAGAATCCAGGAACACATTCTGCGGGCCATATCAACTTTGCTGTTTATATGAGTGGCCCAGCTTATATTGTTGTTCACAATTACTCCCAGGTCTCTGATGTTATTGGAAGCCACTAGAATTTCACACGAAGGAAGAGATTATGGTAGTTTCAGGGCTTCCTTTCTTCCAAAGTGGATTAATTCAAACTTATCCTCATTCAACAGCATATTATTCTTTTCTGCCCATTGGATAACAGCCAGTAGGTCTGACTGAAGGCAAGTCCGGTCACCCACCTCATTGATGACCCTTTGGAGCTTGGAATCATCCGCGAAGATTCGTATGTTGCTGTACTTGATGATGTCAGGAATGTCATTAATGTAGATGATGAAAAGAAGTGGGCCCAACACAGTGCCTTGTGGGACGTAACTGCTGACTTTGGCAGGGCTTGGTTTTACTCCTTCGACTACAACATGTTGGGTTCTGTCTATCAGGAAACATTTGATCCACTGTAGTAACTTTCTAGAGACACCAATATTGGATAGTTTTTTCAGTAGAATCTTATGATCAACCCTTTCAAAGGCCTTGCTGAAATCAAGGTAGATGACATCAGTGTTGGAGCCCTCTCCCAAGGCTCTCAAAACATCGTCAAAGTGATGCAGGAGCTGCGTTAGGCAGTCCCTTCCATTACGGAACCCATGTTGGTTGGAGTTCAGCAGGCCGTTGCTTTCAAGAAAGTGGGTTATTCGTGATCTCACCGCCCTTTCAAATACCTTGATAATATGAGAGGTGAGTGAGGTCGGACGGTAGTTCACTTCAAGGGACTTATTTCCCCCTTTGAAGACTGGGACAACGGACTGGGACAGAAAGTTTTCAGGAATATAGTCAGTGTCCAGTGAGTTCCTTGTATATATATATATATAAATATATATATATGTATATATGTATATATATATGTATATATATATATATAGTGAAAAATTGAACGGGAACAAAACAGAGGAGCAGTACAAACGAAGGTTTATTAATTTCACGCTCTTGGGAGTGGGCTGGTGGTGGGGAACGACGTTTCGGGCATAAGCCCTTCTTCAGGTGAAAATAGTGGGAAGAGAGTTCAAAGGGTGTGTAGGGGAGTGGTGGAGAGACATATAGCAAAAAAGGGGTGAGAGGAAACGGTGCAAATGAAATTAAAAATAAAGGCATGATCAAAATAAAATTAAAATGGGGTAAAACAGGTGGTGGGAGGATGTGGGGCGTGTAGGGGTGGTGGCGGGTGGAATGGGGAGAAGGAAGGAGACGGGGTGTCCGCGCGGGGAGGGCTGAAGGTGGTGTGTGTGTGTAGGTGTACGTGTGTGTGTGTGTGTGTGTGTGTGTGTGTATGTGAAAGCAAGGGTTGGGGGAAGAACGGGGTTGCATGTTCTGGAAGAGGTGTGTGTGGGGTGGGGTGTAGGTCGGAGTGTGTGTGCGTGTGTGGATAGAGGGGTGGGGGGAGAGGATTCCGGAGGCTGAATGTGCGTGCAAATATGTGGTGGTACGCACGTGTGTGTGTGGTGTTTATGCGTGTTGTGGGCGTAGGTGGCGTGTGGGAAAAAAATTTGTTTGGGTGTGTGTGTGGGGTGAGTCATAAAGGTAATTCCGTAAAAAGATGTGGTGGAATGCTGAGTAAAATCCTGGGATGCGGTGGATTCTCGGGATCAAGGTTCACATATGTGTAATCCGTGAAGAGATTGGTCGGAAGAGGGGAGATGTGGGGTGCGCGCGCAACAGGAAGTGGTCAGAGGGTCAAGGCAGGAGGAGTGTTGTGTGTCTGTGTGTGTGGGGACGTGGTCAGAGGGCATAGCAACAGTAGGGTAGAATGGTAAGTGAAGGTGTGTTGTGTGTCTGTGTGTGCGGGGAGGTGGTCAGAGGGAATAGCAGCAGTAGGGTAGAATGGTAAGTGAAGGTGTGTCAGTGTGCGCGGTGGACAGGGGAGAGGATGGGTAGGTGTGAAAGTTGGAGTGAGGAGGGGGGGGGGGGTGTATTAGTAGAGGTGTTAGTGGGATGAGTGTGTGTTTGAGAAAGGGTGTGGGTGGAGAGGGGAGAGAAGGGTGTGGGGGCCGATGGAGGGAGTGTAGTGTACTGGTGTGTGTGTGTGGTGAAGGGGGTGTTAGTGGGTGTTAGTATACAGGAGGTGGAGAAAGGGTTGAATGCGGGTGTGAGTGTGGGTCAGTGGTGGTAGGGTGTGTAGAGTGGGTGGTGTAAGAGGGTGTGTGTGTACGTGTGCGTAGGGTTGGGGGGTGTTAGTGATGTTAGTTGCGTGTAGGGTGGGTGGTGTAAGTGGGTGTGTGTGTTCGTGTGCTTGGGGTCAGGGGGTGTTAGTGATGTTAGTTGCGGGGTGGTGGGGTGGATGTGTGGAGGTGAGGGTTAGTGGTGGTAGTAGGGTGTGTGTTTAATGTGATCGCGTGTATATATGTACCGGTGGGTGTGTGCGTGTGATAAGGAGGGGGGAGAAGAAGGGAGGGGTGTTAGTATGTTAGTTGGGGAAGAGTGGTCGGATGTGGGGTGGAGGTGTTAGTATTGTTAGTTGTGGGTGGGCGGTGAAAAGGAGGGGTGTGTTAGTGGTGTTAGTGGGGGATATGTGTGGGGGGAGGGGGGCGGTCGAAGGCTAAAGGAATAAAGGTGGGGAGTTCAGGCCGGGGGGAGTGTGGGTCTGTAAGATGAAGATGGTTCGTTGTTCGACTCTTAGGAGATTGGCGGGTGTTCCGTGGCATTGGAGTAGGCCACAGACTGTGAGATGGCGTGCGGAATGTCCAGGGGCACCAAAGTGGCGGGCGATGGGGGAACTACCACCGAGACGAATATCCCGGAGGTGCTCAGTAAATCTGTCCGCCAGGCGACGTCCAGTCTGTCCGACGTAAGTCGCGCTGCACTCCGTGCAGCGAAGTCCGTAGACTAGGTTGGAGGAGGTGCAGCGGAGGTGCAGCGGAATGCATGCCGGACAGAGAGAGAGTGGCCGTTGGGACCCTGGAAGGTGGTGTTGGTGATGTGGGGACAGGTGTTGCAGCGGGTCCTAGAACAGGGAAAGGAACCGGAGAAATTTTATTGTAAGTGATTCATATTGATACAGCAGCTGGAAAATCTAATAAATTTACATTAAATAAACTTTATATATGACAAAAGAACATTACAAGAAATCCCATATTTACCAACGTACACTAAACAAGTACTGATCACCCCCCCCCCCCCCATTATTGCCACCCCTCCTATTATTTGGGACCCGAGAGTGCCACCAAACTCTCCCCCTCTCTATGTCTATCACACAAAACTCTTTTTTAATCCCCCTCTCTATATCACTAAAACCAAACTCTCCCCCTCTCTATATCTACCACGACACCGCCTCTTTTATCCCACTCTCTATATCTAAGACTAATACACTCTCTCACTCTCTTCCCATCCCCCTCTATACTATATATCTGTGTGTAAACGTGTGTATGTGTGTACATGCACACATGTATAAGTGTGTACATATACACATGTCACAGTGTGTACATGTGTGTACATGCACAAGTGTGTACATGTACACATGTACAAGTGTGTACATGTGTGTACATGTACACATGTACAAGTGTGTACATGTACACATGTACAAGTGTGTACATGTGTGTACATGCACAAGTGTGTACATGTACACATGTACAAGTGTGTACATGTACAAGTGTGTACATGTGTACATGTACACATGTACAAGTGTGTACATGTACAAGTGTGTACATGTACAAGTGTTTACATGTGTACATGTACACATGTACAAGTGTGTACATGTACAAGTGTGTACATGTACACACTTGTACGTGTCGTGACACCCGGAATAAAATGTCTTCTAAATGAAATTCGATATTGTATTGAACCCGTCACACACATATACACACACATGTACACACACATGTACACACATATATATATACACATGTACACACACATATACACACACATGTATATACACATATACACACATATATATATACACACACATATACACACATATATATACATACATATGTATACACACACACATATATACACACATATATAGATACACGCACATATACACACACATATATATAAACATATATAGATGCACACACATATATACACACACACATATATATATACACATATACACACACACACATATATACACACATATGTATATACACACACATATATACACACATATGTATACACACACACATATATACACACATGTATATATACACACACACACATATATACACATATATGTAGACACACACATATACACACACATATGTATACACACACACATATATACGCACATATGTATATACACACACATATATATACACATATGTAGACACACACATATATACACATGTAGACACACACACATATATACACACATATGTAGACACACACACGCACATATATATACACATATGTAGACACACACACATATATACACATGTATATAAACACATATATACACACACATATGTATACACATATACACACACTTATGTATATACACACACGCACACACATATGTACACACACATACACACACATATACAAGCACACACCACACGTGTGTGTGTGTGTTTGTGTGGTGGTGTGTGTGGTGATGTATGTGTGTATGTATGTGTGTATGTGTATGTGTGTATGTATGTGTGTGTATGTGTATGTGTGTGTATATGTATGTGTGTGTATGTGTGTGTATGTGTGTGTGTATGTATGTGTGTGGTGTGTGTTTAGGTGTGTTGTTTGTCCTGTAACTTCGTGTTTTGACAAAAAGAAAGAAATCAATTAAACAAATAAGAGGCGTGAAGGTAAGTAGTGGGTTCGATTAAATCGATTAAGTTAGAAGCTATTATCATTATTATCATTGATGGAGGCCTGCATCGATTTCTATAGGTGGTTGTTTAATCAACTGGACAGTCAAGTCATTGAATGATAGCCTCAATAAAGAAGAAGAAGAAGAAGAAGAAGAAGAAGAAGAAGAAGAAGAAGAAGAAGAAGAAGAAGAAGAAGAAGAAGAAGAAGAAGAAGAAGAAGAAGAAGAAGAAGAAGAAGAAGAAGAAGAAGAAGAAGAAGAAGAAGAAGAAGAAGAAGAAGAAGAAGAAGAAGAAGAAGAAGAAGAAGAAGAAGAAGAAGAAGAAGAAGAAGAAGAAGAAGAAGATTCCAATTTCAAGTCTGGCAGTTGGAGTAGAAAACGTTAAGATGGTAAAAAGACTTCCTGTGGAGCTAGAGGTGAAGACTGGGACTTTTGAGTTAGGTGAAAAGAGAAAGTTGAGGCACTGATCCAGCAAATTTAGGGGGCAGAGTTGATTAAAGCAATCCCAGAATCCTTCTCCTTATCCATCGCCCTTAGGTGAGATAACAAACACAACTTCTCACCAACAGTCTCTGTTTCCCAGGTTTGTAGGTCTTCCTTGTCAATTACAATGTCTCTTGCTATGTTATCTTGGTATCTCAGCTTTCTGGTAGTGGACATCTCGCATAAGATGTCTGAAACCATCTCATATTTTGCGTGGAAACAATGACCAGCGAACCTTGACCTCAATCGGTCGTGCACTTACTTTGGGGGATATTTTTCTTTATATCTGATTAAGTATGGAATGGGTCTACCAAGGAATATTTTGAGCCTTTCTCAGAAGGGTTGTGTAACGGCTCTGTAGACGAGAGTGCAAGGTCCAACTATGAGAACTATAGAGAACAATAGGTTCTACTGTTGTTCTAAACTGGTAGGTTTTAAATTTGCTTGTACTTGACTGCTACTTTATTTAATCAACCCCAGAAAGACGATAAAGTTGACGTCGATAAGATTTGAACTCAAAATAAAGAAAGCCAGAAAAAATCCACAATGTCATTTATCCAACGTTTTATCAATTTATGAATCCACCAGGCTTCGTTATTAATATTAGGTGCGGTGAATTGGCAGTGTCGGTAGAGGGTTGGACGTCATGCTTTCTAGCATAGTTACGTCCCTTTACAGTCTGAGTTCAAATCCCGCCGAGGTTAACTTTGCCTTTCATCCTGACGGGGTCGATAAAATAAAGTACCAGTAATGTACTGGGTAATTGCTGGCCTTGAGCCTAAAGTAGAAACAATTATTAATATTAAGTATTTATTAATATGTAAGATTTATTATACTGGAGCAATTTATGTTCTTATAATTCCAATACATTTACCAATATAGGGATTGGTCGGTAAAATAAGGTACCAGTTTAGAACGGGTTCATTTAACCAGCTTTGCCTTTCTTCCAAATTTACAATTTATTTTCAAATATTTCTTCAACGGGAAGTGCATAAATCGACAAATGGTTCTCATCATTTTACGCACCATGTCCCACCTTGACATCTCAAAAATTGCTATGCCCCCTGCCTCCTGCCATAGGTCTCTTAGATCAAAACTGACTTACGGCCATAGGTCTCTTAGATCAGAACTGACTAACGGCCATAGGTCTCTTAGATCAAAACTGACTTACGGCCATAGGTCTCTTAGATCAGAACTGACTTACGGCCATAGGTCTCTTAGATAAAAACTGACTTACGGCCATAGGTCTCTTAGATCAAAACTAACTTACGGCCATAGGTCTCTTAGATCAGAACTGACTTACGGCCATAGGTCTCTTAGATCAGAACTGACTTACGGCCATAGGTCTCTTAGATCAAAACTGACTTACGGCCATAGGTCCCTTAGATCAGAACTGACTTACGGCCATAGGTCTCTTAGATCAGAACTGACTTACGGCCATAGGTCTCTTAGATCAAAACTGACTTACGGCCATAGGTCTCTTAGATCAGAACTGACTTACGGCCATAGGTCTCTTAGATCAAAACTGACTTACGGCCATAGGTCTCTTAGATCAGAACTGACTTACGGCCATAGGTCTCTTAGATCAAAACTGACTTACGGCCATAGGTCTCTTAGATCAGAACTGACTTACGGCCATAGGTCTCTTAGATCAAAACTGACTTACGGCCATAGGTCTCTTAGATCAAAACTGACTTACGGCCATAGGTCTCTTAGATCAAAACTGACTTACGGCCATAGGTCTCTTAGATCAGAACTGACTTACGGCCATAGGTCTCTTAGATCAAAACTGACTTACGGCCATAGGTCTCTTAGATCAGAACTAACTTACGGCGATAGGTCCCTTAGATCAAAACTAACTTACGGCGATAGGTCTCTTAGATAAGAACTAACTTACGGCGATAGGTCCCTTAGATCAGAACTAACTTACGGCCATAGGTCTCTTAGATCAAAACTGACTTACGGCGATAGGTCCCTTAGATCAGAACTGACTTACGACCATAGGTCCCTTAGATCAAAACTGTCTTACGGCCATAGGTCCCTTAGATCAAAATTGACTTACGGCCATAGGTCCCTTAGATCAGAACTGACTTACGGACATAAGTCTCTTAGATCAGAACTAACTTACGGCCATAGATATCTTAGATGAAAACTGACTTACGGCCATAGGTCTCTTAGATCAAAACTGACTTACGGCCATAGGTCTCTTGGATCAGAACTGACTTACGGCCATAGGTCTCTTAGATCAGAACTGACTTACGGCCATAGGTCTCTTAGATCAGTACTGACTTACGGCCATAGGTCTCTTAGATAAAAACTGACTTACGGCCATAGGTCTCTTAGATCAAAACTGACTTACGGCCATAGGTCTCTTAGATCAGAACTGACTTACGGCCATAGGTCTCTTAGATCAGAACTGACTTACGGCCATAGGTCTCTTAGATCAAAACTGACTTACGGCCATAGGTCTCTTGGATCAGAACTGACTTACGGCCATAGGTCTCTTGGATCAGAACTGACTTACGGCCATAGGTCTCTTGGATCAGAACTGACTTACGGCCATAGGTCTCTTGGATCAGAACTGACTTACGGCCATAGGTCTCTTAGATCAGAACTGACTTACGGCCAAAGGTCTCTTGGATCAGAACAGACTTACGGTAGATATAGTATTATATTACTGTCAGATATAATATTATATTACTGTCAGATATAGTATTATAATACTGTCAGATATAGTATTATAATACTGTCAGATATAGTATTATAATACTGTCAGATATAGTATTATATTACTGTTAGATATAGTGTTATAATACTGTCAGATATAGTATTATATTCCTGTCAGATATAGTGTTATAATTCTGTCTGATATAGTATTATAATATTGTCAGATATTGTATTATATTACTGTCAGATATAGTATTATAATACTGTCAGATATAGTATTATAATACTGTCAGATATAGTATTATATTACTGTCAGATATAGTATTATAATACTGTCTGATATTGTATAATATCACTGTCATATATAGTATTATATTACTGTCTGATATAGAATTATATCACTGTCAGATATAGTATTATAATACTGTCAGATATAGTATCATAATACTGTCAGATATAGTATTATAATACTGTCAGATATAGTATTATAATACTGTCAGATATAATGTTATAATACTGTCAGATATAGTATTATAATACTGTCAGATATAGTATTTTATTACTGACAGATATAGTATTATATTACTGTCAGATATAGTATTATAATACTGTCTGATATAGTATTATCTTATCGTCAGATATAGTATTATATTACTGTCTGATATAGTATTATAATACTGTCAGATACAGTATTATATTACTGTCAGTTATAGTATTATAATACTGTCAGATATAGTATTATGTTACTGTCTGATATTGTATTATATTACTGTTTGATATAGTATTATATTTCTGTTAGATATAGTATTTTAATACTGTCAGATATAGTATTATAATACTGTCTGTTATAGTATTATATTATTGTCAGATATAGTATTATATTACTGTCCTATATAATATTATAATACTGTCAGATATAGTATTATAATACTGTCAGATATAGTATTATATTACTGTTAGATATAGTATTATATTACTATCAGATATAGTATTATATTACTGTCAGATATAGTATTATATTACTGTCAGATATAGTATTATATTACTGTCAGATATAGTATTATATTACTGTCTGATATAGTATTATATTACTGTCAGATATAGTATTATATTACTGTCAGATATAGTATTATATTATTGTCAGATATAGTATAATATTACTGTCAGATATAGTATTATAATACTGTCAGATATAGTATTATAATGCTGTCAGATATATTATTATAATACTGTCAGATATAGTATTATAATACTGTCAAATATAGTATTATATTACTGTCAGATATAGTATTATAATACTGTCAGTTGTAGTATTATAATACTGTCAGATATAGTATTATATTACTGTCAGATATAGTATTATAATACTGTCTGACAGTAATATATTACTGTCAGATATAGTATTATATAACTGTCAGATATTGTATTATATTACAGTCAGATATAGTATTATAACACTGTCTGACAGTATTATATTACTGTCAGATATAGTATTATATTACTGTCAGATATTGTATTTATATTACTGTCAGATATAGTATTATAATACTGTCTGACAGTATTATGTTACTGTCAGATAAAGTATTATATTACTGTCAGATATAGTGTTATAATACTGTCAGATATAGTATTATAATACTGTCTGACAGTATTATATTACTGTCAGATATAGTATTATATTACTGTCAGATATAGTGTTTTAATACTGTCAGATATAGTATTATATTACTGTCAGATATAGTGTTATAATACTGTCTGATATAGTATTATAAAACTGTCAGATATTGAATTATATTGCTGTCAGATATAGTATTATAATACTGTCAGTTATAGTATTATATTACTGTCAGATATAGTATTATAATACTCTTAGATATTGTATTATATCACTGTCAGATATAGTATTATATTACTGGCAGATATAGTATTATATTACTGTCAGATATAGTATTATATTACTGTCAGATATAGTAATATAATACTGTCAGATATAGTATTATAATACTCTCAGTTATAGTATTATATTACTGACAAATATATTATTATATTACTGTCAGATATAGTATTGTATTGCTGTCAGATATAGAATTATAATTCTGTCAGATATAGTATCATATTACTGTCAGATATAGTATGATAATACTGTCAGATATAATATTATGATACTGTCAGATATAGAATTATAATACTGTCTGATATAGTATTATATTACTGTCAGATATAGTATTATAATACTGTCAGATATAGTATTATAATACTGTCAGATATAGTATTATATTACTGTTAGATATAGTATTATATTACTGTCAGATATAATATTATATTACTGTCAGATATAGTATTATAATACTGTCAGATATAGTATTATAATACTGTCAGATATAGTATTATAATACTGTCAGATATAGTATTATATTACTGTTAGATATAGTGTTATAATACTGTCAGATATAGTATTATATTCCTGTCAGATATAGTGTTATAATACTGTCTGATATAGTATTAAAATATTGTCAGATATTGTATTATATTACTGTCAGATATAGTATTATAATACTTCTCAGATATAGTATTATATTACTGTAAGATATAGTATTATAATAGTGTCAGATATAGTATTATAATACTGTCAGATATAGTATTATATTACTGTCAGATATAGTATTATAATACTGTCTGATATTGTATAATATCACTGTCATATATAGTATTATATTACTGTCTGATATAGTATTATATCACTGTCAGATATAGTATTATAATACTGTCAGATATAGTATCATAATACTGTCAGATATAGTATTATAATACTGTCAGATATAATGTTATAATACTGTCAGATATAGTATTTTATTACTGACAGATATAGTATTATATTACTGTCAGATATAGTATTATAATACTGTCTGATATAGTATTATCTTATTATCAGATATAGTATTATATTACTGTCTGATATAGTATTATAATACTGTCAGATACAGTATTATATTACTGTCAGATATAGTATTATAATACTGTCAGATATAGTATTATGTTACTGTCTGATATTGTATTATATTACTGTTTGATATAGTATTATATTTCTGTTAGATATAGTATTTTAATACTGTCAGATATAGTATTATAATACTGTCTGATATAGTATTATATTATTGTCAGATATAGTATTATATTACTGTCCTATATAATATTATAATACTGTCAGATATAGTATTATAATACTGTCAGATATAGTATTATATTACTGTTAGATATAGTATTATATTACTATCAGATATAGTATTATATTACTGTCAGATATAGTATTATATTACTGTCAGATATAGTATTATATTACTGTCAGATATAGTATTATATTACTGTCTGATATAGTATTATATTACTGTCAGATATAGTATTATATTACTGTCAGATATAGTATTATATTACTGTCAGATATAGTATTATATTACTGTCAGATATAGTATTATAATACTGTCAGATATAGTATTATAATACTGTCAGATATATTATTATAATACTGTCAGATATAGTATTATAATACTGTCAAATATAGTATTATATTACTGTCAGATATAGTATTATAATACTGTCAGTTGTAGTATTATAATACTGTCAGATATAGTATTATATTACTGTCAGATATAGTATTATAATACTGTCTGACAGTATTATATTACTGTCAGATATAGTATTATATAACTGTCAGATATTGTATTATATTACAGTCAGATATAGTATTATAACACTGTCTGACAGTAGTATATTACTGTCAGATATAGTATTATATTACTGTCAGATATTGTATTTATATTACTGTCAGATATAGTATTATAATACTGTCTGACAGTATTATGTTACTGTCAGATAAAGTATTATATTACTGTTAGATATAGTGTTATAATACTGTCAGATATAGTATTATAATACTGTCTAACAGTATTATATTATTGTCAGATATAGTATTATATTACTGTCAGATATAGTGTTTTAATACTGTCAGATATAGTATTATATTACTGTCAGATATAGTGTTATAATACTGTCTGATATAGTATTATAAAACTGTCAGATATTGAATTATATTGCTGTCAGATATAGTATTATAATACTGTCAGTTATAGTATTATATTACTGTCAGATATAGTATTATAATACTCTCAGATATTGTATTATATCACTGTCAGATATAGTATTATATTACTGGCAGATATAGTATTATATTACTGTCAGATATAGTATTATATTACTGTCAGATATAGTAATATAATACTGTCAGATATAGTATTATAATACTCTCAGTTATAGTATTATATTACTGACAAATATATTATTATATTACTGTCAGGTATAGTATTGTATTGCTGTCAGATATAGAATTATAATTCTGTCAGATATAGTATTATATTACTGTCAGATATATATTATATTACTGTCAGATATAGTATTATAATACTGTCAGATATAGTATTATAATACTGTCAGATATAGTATTATATTACTGTCAGATATAGTATTATAATACAGTCAGATATAATATTATAATACTGTCAGATATAGAATTATAATACTGTCTGATATAGTATTATATTATTGTCAGATATAGTATTATATTACTGTCAGATATAGTATTATAATACTGTCAGATATAGTATTATAATACTGTCAGATATAGTATTATATTACTGTTAGATATAGTATTATATTACTATCAGATATAGTATTATAATACTGTCAGATATAGTATTATATTACTGTTAGATATAGTATTATATTACTATCAGATATAGTATTATATTACTGTCAGATATAGTATTATATTACTGTCAGATATAGTATTATATTACTGTCAGATATAGTATTATATTACTGTCAGATACAGTATTATATTACTGTCCGATATAGTATTATTTTTACTGTCAGATATAGTATTATATTACTGTCAGATATAGTATTATATTACTGTCAGATATAGTATTATAATACTGTCAGATATAGTATTATAATACTGTCAGATATATTATTATAATACTGTCAGATATAGTATTATAATACTGTCAAATATAGTATTATATTACTGTCAGATATAGTATTATAATACTGTCAGTTGTAGTATTATAATACTGTAAGATATAGTATTATATTACTGTCAGATATAGTATTATAATACTGTCTGACAGTATTATATTACTGTCAGATATAGTATTATATAACTGTCAGATATGGTATTATATTACAGTCAGATATAGTATTATAACACTGTCTGACAGTATTATGTTACTGTCAGATAAAGTATTATATTACTGTCAGATATAGTGTTATAATACTGTCAGATATAGTATTATAATACTGTCTGACAGTATTATATTACTGTCAGATATAGTATTATATTACTGTCAGATATAGTGTTATAATACTGTCAGATATAGTATTATATTACTGTCAGATATAGTGTTATAATACTGTCTGATATAGTATTATAAAACTGTCAGATATTGAATTATATTGCTGTCAGATATAGTATTATAATACTGTCAGTTATAGTATTATATTACTGTCAGATATAGTATTATAATACTGTCAGATATTGTATTATATCACTGTCAGATATAGTATTATATTACTGGCAGATATAGTATTTTATTACTGTCAGATATAGTATTATATTACTGTCAGATATAGTAATATAATACTGTCAGATATAGTATTATAATACTCTCAGTTATAGTATTATATTACTGATAGATATATTATTATATTACTGTCAGATATAGTATTGTATTGCTGTCAGATATAGAATTATAATTCTGTCAGATATAGTATTATATTACTGTCAGATATATATTATATTACTGTCAGATATAGTATTATAATACTGTCAGATATAGTATTATAATACTGTCAGATATAGTATTATATTACTGTCAGATATAGTATTATAATACAGTCAGATATAATATTATAATACTGTCAGATATAGAATTATAATACTGTCTGATATAGTATTATATTATTGTCAGATATAGTATTATATTACTGTCAGATATAGTATTATAATACTGGCAGATATAGTATTATAATACTGTCACATATAGTATTATATTACTGTTAGATATAGTATTATATTACTATCAGATATAGTATTATAATACTGTCAACTATAGTATTATATTACTGTTAGATATAGTATTATATTACTATCAGATATAGTATTATATTACTGTCAGATATAGTATTATATTACTGTGAGATATAGTATTATATTACTGTCAGATATAGTATTATATTACTGTCAGATATAGTATTATATTACTGTCAGATATAGTATTATAATACTGTCAGATATAGTATTATATTACTGTCAGATATAGTATTATAATACTGTCAGATATAGTATTATAATACTGTCAGATATATTATTATAATACTGTCAGATATAGTATTATAATACTGTCAAATATAGTATTATATTACTGTCAGATATAGTATTATAATAATGTCAGTTGTAGTATTATAATACTGTCAGATATAGTATTATATTACTGTCAGATATAGTATTATAATACTGTCTGACAGTATTATATTACTGTCAGATATAGTATTATATAACTGTCAGATATGGTATTATATTACAGTCCGATATAGTATTATAACACTGTCTGACAGTATTATGTTACTGTCAGATAAAGTATTATATTACTGTCAGATATAGTGTTATAATACTGTCAGATATAGTATTATAATACTGTCTGACAGTATTATATTACTGTCAGATATAGTATTATATTACTGTTAGATATAGTGTTATAATACTGTCAGATATAGTATTATATTACTGTCAGATATAGTGTTATAATACTGTCTGATATAGTATTATAAAACTGTCAGATATTGAATTATATTGCTGTCAGATATAGTATTATAATACTGTCAGTTATGGTATTATATTACTGTCAGATATAGTATTATAATACTGTCAGATATTGTATTATATCACTGTCAGATATAGTATTATATTACTGGCAGATATAGTATTATATTACTGTCAGATATAGTATTATATTACTGTCAGATATAGTAATATAATACTGTCAGATATAGTATTATAATACTCTCAGTTATAGTATTATATTACTGATAGATATATTATTATATTACTGTCAGATATAGTATTGTATTGCTGTCAGATATAGAATTATAATTCTGTCAGATATAGTATTATATTACTGTCAGATATATATTATATTACTGTCAGATATAGTATTATAATACTGTCAGATATAGTATTATAATACTGTCAGATATAGTATTATATTACTGTCAGATATAGTATTATAATACTGTCAGATATAATATTATAATACTGTCAGATATAGAATTATAATACTGTCTGATATAGTATTATATTATTGTCAGATATAGTATTATATTACTGTCAGATATAGTATAATAATACTGTCAGATATAGTATTATAATACTGTCAGATATAGTATTATGTTACTGTTAGATATAGTATTATATTACTATCAGATATAGTATTATATTACTGTCAGATATAGTATTATATTACTGTCAGATATAGTATTATATTACTGTCAGATATAGTATTATATTACTGTCAGATATAGTATTATAATACTGTCAGATATAGTATTATATTACTGTCAGATATATATTATATTACTGTCAGATATAGTATTATAATACTGTCAGATATAGTATTATAATACTGTCAGATATAGTATTATAATACTGTCAAATATAGTATTATAATACTGTCAGATAGAGTATTATATTACTGTCAGATATAGTATCATGATACTGTCAGTTATAGTATTATAATAATGTCAGATATAGTATTATACTACTGTCAGATATAGTATTATAATACTGTCAGATATAGTATTATATTACTGTCAGATATAGTATTATATAACTGTCAGATATTGTATTATATTACAGTCAGATATAGTATTATAACACTGTCTGACAGTAGTATATTACTGTCAGATATAGTATTATATTACTGTCAGATATTGTATTTATATTACTGTCAGATATAGTATTATAATACTGTCTGACAGTATTATGTTACTGTCAGATAAAGTATTATATTACTGTTAGATATAGTGTTATAATACTGTCAGATATAGTATTATAATACTGTCTAACAGTATTATATTATTGTCAGATATAGTATTATATTACTGTCAGATATAGTGTTTTAATACTGTCAGATATAGTATTATATTACTGTCAGATATAGTGTTATAATACTGTCTGATATAGTATTATAAAACTGTCAGATATTGAATTATATTGCTGTCAGATATAGTATTATAATACTGTCAGTTATAGTATTATATTACTGTCAGATATAGTATTATAATACTCTCAGATATTGTATTATATCACTGTCAGATATAGTATTATATTACTGGCAGATATAGTATTATATTACTGTCAGATATAGTATTATATTACTGTCAGATATAGTAATATAATACTGTCAGATATAGTATTATAATACTCTCAGTTATAGTATTATATTACTGACAAATATATTATTATATTACTGTCAGGTATAGTATTGTATTGCTGTCAGATATAGAATTATAATTCTGTCAGATATAGTATTATATTACTGTCAGATATATATTATATTACTGTCAGATATAGTATTATAATACTGTCAGATATAGTATTATAATACTGTCAGATATAGTATTATATTACTGTCAGATATAGTATTATAATACAGTCAGATATAATATTATAATACTGTCAGATATAGAATTATAATACTGTCTGATATAGTATTATATTATTGTCAGATATAGTATTATATTACTGTCAGATATAGTATTATAATACTGTCAGATATAGTATTATAATACTGTCAGATATAGTATTATATTACTGTTAGATATAGTATTATATTACTATCAGATATAGTATTATAATACTGTCAGATATAGTATTATATTACTGTTAGATATAGTATTATATTACTATCAGATATAGTATTATATTACTGTCAGATATAGTATTATATTACTGTCAGATATAGTATTATATTACTGTCAGATATAGTATTATATTACTGTCAGATACAGTATTATATTACTGTCCGATATAGTATTATTTTTACTGTCAGATATAGTATTATATTACTGTCAGATATAGTATTATATTACTGTCAGATATAGTATTATAATACTGTCAGATATAGTATTATAATACTGTCAGATATATTATTATAATACTGTCAGATATAGTATTATAATACTGTCAAATATAGTATTATATTACTGTCAGATATAGTATTATAATACTGTCAGTTGTAGTATTATAATACTGTAAGATATAGTATTATATTACTGTCAGATATAGTATTATAATACTGTCTGACAGTATTATATTACTGTCAGATATAGTATTATATAACTGTCAGATATGGTATTATATTACAGTCAGATATAGTATTATAACACTGTCTGACAGTATTATGTTACTGTCAGATAAAGTATTATATTACTGTCAGATATAGTGTTATAATACTGTCAGATATAGTATTATAATACTGTCTGACAGTATTATATTACTGTCAGATATAGTATTATATTACTGTCAGATATAGTGTTATAATACTGTCAGATATAGTATTATATTACTGTCAGATATAGTGTTATAATACTGTCTGATATAGTATTATAAAACTGTCAGATATTGAATTATATTGCTGTCAGATATAGTATTATAATACTGTCAGTTATAGTATTATATTACTGTCAGATATAGTATTATAATACTGTCAGATATTGTATTATATCACTGTCAGATATAGTATTATATTACTGGCAGATATAGTATTTTATTACTGTCAGATATAGTATTATATTACTGTCAGATATAGTAATATAATACTGTCAGATATAGTATTATAATACTCTCAGTTATAGTATTATATTACTGATAGATATATTATTATATTACTGTCAGATATAGTATTGTATTGCTGTCAGATATAGAATTATAATTCTGTCAGATATAGTATTATATTACTGTCAGATATATATTATATTACTGTCAGATATAGTATTATAATACTGTCAGATATAGTATTATAATACTGTCAGATATAGTATTATATTACTGTCAGATATAGTATTATAATACAGTCAGATATAATATTATAATACTGTCAGATATAGAATTATAATACTGTCTGATATAGTATTATATTATTGTCAGATATAGTATTATATTACTGTCAGATATAGTATTATAATACTGGCAGATATAGTATTATAATACTGTCACATATAGTATTATATTACTGTTAGATATAGTATTATATTACTATCAGATATAGTATTATAATACTGTCAACTATAGTATTATATTACTGTTAGATATAGTATTATATTACTATCAGATATAGTATTATATTACTGTCAGATATAGTATTATATTACTGTGAGATATAGTATTATATTACTGTCAGATATAGTATTATATTACTGTCAGATATAGTATTATATTACTGTCAGATATAGTATTATAATACTGTCAGATATAGTATTATATTACTGTCAGATATAGTATTATAATACTGTCAGATATAGTATTATAATACTGTCAGATATATTATTATAATACTGTCAGATATAGTATTATAATACTGTCAAATATAGTATTATATTACTGTCAGATATAGTATTATAATAATGTCAGTTGTAGTATTATAATACTGTCAGATATAGTATTATATTACTGTCAGATATAGTATTATAATACTGTCTGACAGTATTATATTACTGTCAGATATAGTATTATATAACTGTCAGATATGGTATTATATTACAGTCCGATATAGTATTATAACACTGTCTGACAGTATTATGTTACTGTCAGATAAAGTATTATATTACTGTCAGATATAGTGTTATAATACTGTCAGATATAGTATTATAATACTGTCTGACAGTATTATATTACTGTCAGATATAGTATTATATTACTGTTAGATATAGTGTTATAATACTGTCAGATATAGTATTATATTACTGTCAGATATAGTGTTATAATACTGTCTGATATAGTATTATAAAACTGTCAGATATTGAATTATATTGCTGTCAGATATAGTATTATAATACTGTCAGTTATGGTATTATATTACTGTCAGATATAGTATTATAATACTGTCAGATATTGTATTATATCACTGTCAGATATAGTATTATATTACTGGCAGATATAGTATTATATTACTGTCAGATATAGTATTATATTACTGTCAGATATAGTAATATAATACTGTCAGATATAGTATTATAATACTCTCAGTTATAGTATTATATTACTGATAGATATATTATTATATTACTGTCAGATATAGTATTGTATTGCTGTCAGATATAGAATTATAATTCTGTCAGATATAGTATTATATTACTGTCAGATATATATTATATTACTGTCAGATATAGTATTATAATACTGTCAGATATAGTATTATAATACTGTCAGATATAGTATTATATTACTGTCAGATATAGTATTATAATACTGTCAGATATAATATTATAATACTGTCAGATATAGAATTATAATACTGTCTGATATAGTATTATATTATTGTCAGATATAGTATTATATTACTGTCAGATATAGTATAATAATACTGTCAGATATAGTATTATAATACTGTCAGATATAGTATTATGTTACTGTTAGATATAGTATTATATTACTATCAGATATAGTATTATATTACTGTCAGATATAGTATTATATTACTGTCAGATATAGTATTATATTACTGTCAGATATAGTATTATATTACTGTCAGATATAGTATTATAATACTGTCAGATATAGTATTATATTACTGTCAGATATATATTATATTACTGTCAGATATAGTATTATAATACTGTCAGATATAGTATTATAATACTGTCAGATATAGTATTATAATACTGTCAAATATAGTATTATAATACTGTCAGATAGAGTATTATATTACTGTCAGATATAGTATCATGATACTGTCAGTTATAGTATTATAATAATGTCAGATATAGTATTATACTACTGTCAGATATAGTATTATAATACTGTCAGATATAGTATTATATTACTGTCAGATATTGTATTATATTACTATCAGATATAGTATTATATTACTGTCAGATATAGTATTATATTACTGTCAGATATAGTATTATATTACTGTCAGATATAGTATTCATATTACAGTCAGATATAGTATTATATTACTGTCAGGTATAGTATTATAATACTGTCAGATATAGTATTATAATACTCTCAGTTATGGTATTATATTACTGTCAGATATAGTATTATATTACTGTCAGATATAGTATTATATTACTGTCAGATATAGTATTATATTACTGTCAGATATAGTATTATATTACTGTCAGATATAGTATTATAATAATGTCTGATATTGTATTATATAACTGTCAGATATAGTATTATATTACTGTCTGATATAGTATTATATCACTGTCAGATATAGTATTATAATACTGTCAGATATAGTATCATAATACTGTCAGATATAGTATTATAATACTGTCAGATATATTATTATAATACTGTAAGATATAGTATTATAATACTGTCTGACAGTATTATATTACTGTCAGATATAGTATTATATTACTGTCAGATATAGTGTTATAATACTGTCAGATATAGTATTATATTACTGTCTGATATAGTATTATAAAACTGTCAGATATTGAATTATATTGCTGTCAGATATAGTATTATAATACTGTCAGTTATAGTATTATATTACTGTCAGATATAGTATTATAATACTGTCAGATATTGTATTATATCACTGTCAGATATAGTATTATATTACTGGCAGATATAGTATTTTATTACTGTCAGATATAGTATTATATTACTGTCAGATATAGTAATATAATACTGTCAGATATAGTATTATAATACTCTCAGTTATAGTATTATATTACTGATAGATATATTATTATATTACTGTCAGATATAGTATTGTATTGCTGTCAGATATAGAATTATAATTCTGTCAGATATAGTATTATATTACTGTCAGATATATATTATATTACTGTCAGATATAGTATTATAATACTGTCAGATATAGTAATATAATACTGTCAGATATAGTATTATATTACTGTCAGATATAGTATTATAATACAGTCAGATATAATATTATAATACTGTCAGATATAGAATTATAATACTGTCTTATATAGTATTATATTATTGTCAGATATAGTATTATATTACTGTCAGATATAGTATTATAATACTGTCAGATATAGTATTATAATACTGTCACATATAGTATTATATTACTGTTAGATATAGTATTATATTACTATCAGATATAGTATTATAAAACTGTCAACTATAGTATTATATTACTGTTAGATATAGTATTATATTACTATCAGATATAGTATTATATTACTGTCAGATATAGTATTATATTACTGTCAGATATAGTATTATATTACTGTCAGATATAGTATTATATTACTGTCAGATATAGTATTATATTACTGTCAGATATAGTATTATATTACTGTCAGATATAGTAGTATATTACTGTCAGATATAGTATTATATTACTGTCAGATATAGTATTATAATACTGTCAGATATAGTATTATAATACTGTCAGATATATTATTATAATACTGTCAGTTGTAGTATTATAATACTGTCAGATATAGTATTATATTACTGTCAGATATAGTATTATAATACTGTCTGACAGTATTATATTACTGTCAGATATAGTATCATATAACTGTCAGATATGGTATTATATTACAGTCAGATATAGTATTATAACACTGTCTGACAGTATTATGTTACTGTCAGATAATGTATTATATTACTGTCAGATATAGTGTTATAATACTGTCAGATATAGTATTATAATACTGTCTGACAGTATTATATTACTGTCAGATATAGTATTATATTACTGTCAGATATAGTGTTATAATACTGTCAGATATAGTATTATATTACTGTCAGATATAGTGTTATAATACTGTCTGATATAGTATTATAAAACTGTCAGATATTGAATTATATTGCTGTCAGATATAGTATTATAATACTGTCAGTTATAGTATTATATTACTGTCAGATATAGTATTATAATACTGTCAGATATTGTATTATATCACTGTCAGATATAGTATTATATTACTGGCAGATATAGTATTTTATTACTGTCAGATATAGTATTATATTACTGTCAGATATAGTAATATAATACTGTCAGATATAGTATTATAATACTCTCAGTTATAGTATTATATTACTGATAGATATATTATTATATTACTGTCAGATATAGTATTGTATTGCTGTCAGATATAGAATTATAATTCTGTCAGATATAGTATTATATTACTGTCAGATATATATTATATTACTGTCAGATATAGTATTATAATACTGTCAGATATAGTATTATAATACTGTCAGATATAGTATTATATTACTGTCAGATATAGTATTATAATACAGTCAGATATAATATTATAATACTGTCAGATATAGAATTATAATACTGTCTGATATAGTATTATATTATTGTCAGATATAGTATTATATTACTGTCAGATATAGTATTATAATACTGGCAGATATAGTATTATAATACTGTCACATATAGTATTATATTACTGTTAGATATAGTATTATATTACTATCAGATATAGTATTATAATACTGTCAACTATAGTATTATATTACTGTTAGATATAGTATTATATTACTATCAGATATAGTATTATATTACTGTCAGATATAGTATTATATTACTGTGAGATATAGTATTATATTACTGTCAGATATAGTATTATATTACTGTCAGATATAGTATTATATTACTGTCAGATATAGTATTATAATACTGTCAGATATAGTATTATATTACTGTCAGATATAGTATTATAATACTGTCAGATATAGTATTATAATACTGTCAGATATATTATTATAATACTGTCAGATATAGTATTATAATACTGTCAAATATAGTATTATATTACTGTCAGATATAGTATTATAATAATGTCAGTTGTAGTATTATAATACTGTCAGATATAGTATTATATTACTGTCAGATATAGTATTATAATACTGTCTGACAGTATTATATTACTGTCAGATATAGTATTATATAACTGTCAGATATGGTATTATATTACAGTCCGATATAGTATTATAACACTGTCTGACAGTATTATGTTACTGTCAGATAAAGTATTATATTACTGTCAGATATAGTGTTATAATACTGTCAGATATAGTATTATAATACTGTCTGACAGTATTATATTACTGTCAGATATAGTATTATATTACTGTTAGATATAGTGTTATAATACTGTCAGATATAGTATTATATTACTGTCAGATATAGTGTTATAATACTGTCTGATATAGTATTATAAAACTGTCAGATATTGAATTATATTGCTGTCAGATATAGTATTATAATACTGTCAGTTATGGTATTATATTACTGTCAGATATAGTATTATAATACTGTCAGATATTGTATTATATCACTGTCAGATATAGTATTATATTACTGGCAGATATAGTATTATATTACTGTCAGATATAGTATTATATTACTGTCAGATATAGTAATATAATACTGTCAGATATAGTATTATAATACTCTCAGTTATAGTATTATATTACTGATAGATATATTATTATATTACTGTCAGATATAGTATTGTATTGCTGTCAGATATAGAATTATAATTCTGTCAGATATAGTATTATATTACTGTCAGATATATATTATATTACTGTCAGATATAGTATTATAATACTGTCAGATATAGTATTATAATACTGTCAGATATAGTATTATATTACTGTCAGATATAGTATTATAATACTGTCAGATATAATATTATAATACTGTCAGATATAGAATTATAATACTGTCTGATATAGTATTATATTATTGTCAGATATAGTATTATATTACTGTCAGATATAGTATAATAATACTGTCAGATATAGTATTATAATACTGTCAGATATAGTATTATGTTACTGTTAGATATAGTATTATATTACTATCAGATATAGTATTATATTACTGTCAGATATAGTATTATATTACTGTCAGATATAGTATTATATTACTGTCAGATATAGTATTATATTACTGTCAGATATAGTATTATAATACTGTCAGATATAGTATTATATTACTGTCAGATATATATTATATTACTGTCAGATATAGTATTATAATACTGTCAGATATAGTATTATAATACTGTCAGATATAGTATTATAATACTGTCAAATATAGTATTATAATACTGTCAGATAGAGTATTATATTACTGTCAGATATAGTATCATGATACTGTCAGTTATAGTATTATAATAATGTCAGATATAGTATTATACTACTGTCAGATATAGTATTATAATACTGTCAGATATAGTATTATATTACTGTCAGATATTGTATTATATTACTATCAGATATAGTATTATATTACTGTCAGATATAGTATTATATTACTGTCAGATATAGTATTATATTACTGTCAGATATAGTATTCATATTACAGTCAGATATAGTATTATATTACTGTCAGGTATAGTATTATAATACTGTCAGATATAGTATTATAATACTCTCAGTTATGGTATTATATTACTGTCAGATATAGTATTATATTACTGTCAGATATAGTATTATATTACTGTCAGATATAGTATTATATTACTGTCAGATATAGTATTATATTACTGTCAGATATAGTATTATAATAATGTCTGATATTGTATTATATAACTGTCAGATATAGTATTATATTACTGTCTGATATAGTATTATATCACTGTCAGATATAGTATTATAATACTGTCAGATATAGTATCATAATACTGTCAGATATAGTATTATAATACTGTCAGATATATTATTATAATACTGTAAGATATAGTATTATAATACTGTCTGACAGTATTATATTACTGTCAGATATAGTATTATATTACTGTCAGATATAGTGTTATAATACTGTCAGATATAGTATTATATTACTGTCTGATATAGTATTATAAAACTGTCAGATATTGAATTATATTGCTGTCAGATATAGTATTATAATACTGTCAGTTATAGTATTATATTACTGTCAGATATAGTATTATAATACTGTCAGATATTGTATTATATCACTGTCAGATATAGTATTATATTACTGGCAGATATAGTATTTTATTACTGTCAGATATAGTATTATATTACTGTCAGATATAGTAATATAATACTGTCAGATATAGTATTATAATACTCTCAGTTATAGTATTATATTACTGATAGATATATTATTATATTACTGTCAGATATAGTATTGTATTGCTGTCAGATATAGAATTATAATTCTGTCAGATATAGTATTATATTACTGTCAGATATATATTATATTACTGTCAGATATAGTATTATAATACTGTCAGATATAGTAATATAATACTGTCAGATATAGTATTATATTACTGTCAGATATAGTATTATAATACAGTCAGATATAATATTATAATACTGTCAGATATAGAATTATAATACTGTCTTATATAGTATTATATTATTGTCAGATATAGTATTATATTACTGTCAGATATAGTATTATAATACTGTCAGATATAGTATTATAATACTGTCACATATAGTATTATATTACTGTTAGATATAGTATTATATTACTATCAGATATAGTATTATAAAACTGTCAACTATAGTATTATATTACTGTTAGATATAGTATTATATTACTATCAGATATAGTATTATATTACTGTCAGATATAGTATTATATTACTGTCAGATATAGTATTATATTACTGTCAGATATAGTATTATATTACTGTCAGATATAGTATTATATTACTGTCAGATATAGTATTATATTACTGTCAGATATAGTAGTATATTACTGTCAGATATAGTATTATATTACTGTCAGATATAGTATTATAATACTGTCAGATATAGTATTATAATACTGTCAGATATATTATTATAATACTGTCAGTTGTAGTATTATAATACTGTCAGATATAGTATTATATTACTGTCAGATATAGTATTATAATACTGTCTGACAGTATTATATTACTGTCAGATATAGTATCATATAACTGTCAGATATGGTATTATATTACAGTCAGATATAGTATTATAACACTGTCTGACAGTATTATGTTACTGTCAGATAATGTATTATATTACTGTCAGATATAGTGTTATAATACTGTCAGATATAGTATTATAATACTGTCTGACAGTATTATATTACTGTCAGATATAGTATTATATTACTGTCAGATATAGTGTTATAATACTGTCAGATATAGTATTATATTACTGTCAGATATAGTGTTATAATACTGTCTGATATAGTATTATAAAACTGTCAGATATTGAATTATATTGCTGTCAGATATAGTATTCTAATACTGTCAGTTATGGTATTATATTACTGTCAGATATAGTATTATAATACTGTCAGATATTGTATTATATCACTGTCAGATATAGTATTATATTACTGGCAGATATAGTATTATATTACTGTCAGATGTAGTATTATATTACTGTCAGATATAGTAATATAATACTGTCAGATATAGTATTATAATACTCTCAGTTATAGTATTATATTACTGATAGATATATTATTATATTACTGTCAGATATAGTATTGTATTGCTGTCAGATATAGAATTATAATTCTGTCAGATATAGTATTATATTACTGTCAGATATATATTATATTACTGTCAGATATAGTATTATAATACTGTCAGATATAGTATTATAATACTGTCAGATATAGTACTATATTACTGTCAGATATAGTATTATAATACTGTCAGATATAATATTATAATACTGTCAGATATAGAATTATAATACTGTCTGATATAGTATTATATTATTGTCAGATATAGTATTATATTACTGTCAGATATAGTATTATAATACTGTCAGATATAGTATTATAATACTGTCAGATATAGTATTATGTTACTGTTAGATATAGTATTATATTACTATCAGATATAGTATTATATTACTGTCAGATATAGTGTTATATTACTGTCAGATATAGTATTATATTACTGTCAGATATAGTATTATATTACTGTCAGATATAGTATTATAATACTGTCAGATATAGTATTATATTACTGTCAGATATATATTATATTACTGTCAGATATAGTATTATAATACTGTCAGATATAGTATTATAATACTGTCAGATATAGTATTATAATACTGTCAGATATAGTATTATAATACTGTCAGATAGAGTATTATATTACTGTCAGATATAGTATCATGATACTGTCAGTTATAGTATTATAATAATGTCAGATATAGTATTATATTACTGTCAGATATAGTATTTATATTACTGTCAGATATTGTATTATATTACTATCAGATATAGTATTATATTACTGTCAGATATAGTATTATATTACTGTCAGATATAGTATTATATTACTGTCAGATATAGTATTATATTACTGTCAGGTATAGTATTATAATACTGTCAGATATAGTATTATATAACTGTCAGATATAGTATTATATTACTGTCAGATATTGTATTATATTACTATCAGATATAGTATTATATTACTGTCATATATAGTATTATATTACTGTCAGATATAGTATTATATTACTGTCAGATATAGTATTATATTACTCTCAGTTATGGTATTATATTACTGTCAGATATAGTATTATATTACTGTCAGATATAGTATTATATTACTGTCAGATATAGTATTATATTACTGTCAGATATAGTATTATATTACTGTCAGATATAGTATTATATTACTGTCTGATATTGTATTATATAACTGTCAGATATAGTATTATATTACTGTCAGATATTGTATTATATTACTATCAGATATAGTATTATATTACTGTCATATATAGTATTATATTACTGTCAGATATAGTATTATATTACTGTCAGATATAGTATTATATTACTGTCAGGTATAGTATTATAATACTGTCAGATATAGTATTATAATACTCTCAGTTATGGTATTATATTGCTGTCAGATATAGTATTATATTACTGTCAGATATAGTATTATATTACTGTCAGATATAGTATTATATTACTGTCAGATATAGTATTATATTACTGTCAGATATAGTATTATATTACTGTCTGATATTGTATTATATAACTGTCAGATATAGTATTATATTACTGTCTGATATAGTATTATATCACTGTCAGATATAGTATTATAATACTGTCAGATATAGTATCATAATACTGTCAGATATAGTATTATAATACTGTCAGATATATTATTATAATACTGTAAGATATAGTATTATATTACTGTCAGATATAGTATTATAATACTGTCAGATATAGTATTATAATACTGTCAGATATAATATTATATTACTGTCAGATATAGTATTATATTACTGTCAGATATAGTATTATAATACTGTCTGATATAGTATTATAATACTGTCAGATATAGTAATATATTACTGTCAGATATGGTATTATAGTTCTGTCAGATATAGTATTATAATACTGTCAGATATAGTATTATAATACTGTCAGATATAATATTATAATACTGTCAGATATAGAATTATAATACTGTCTGATATAGTATTATATTATTGTCAGATATAGTATTATAATACTGTCAGATATAGTATTATATCACTGTTAGATATAGTATTATAATACTGTCAGATATGTTATAATACTGTCAGATATAGTATTATAATACTGTCAGATATAGTATTATATTACTGTCAGATATATTATTATATTACTGTCAGATAAAGTATTGTATTGCTGTCAGATATAGAATTATAATACTGTCAGATATAATGTTATAATACTGTCTGATATAGTATTATCTTATTGTCAGATATAGTATTATATTACTGTCAGATATAGTATTATAATTCTGTCAGATTATATTACTGTCAGATATAGTATTATATTACTGTCTGATATTGTATTATATTACTGTTTGATATAGTATTATATTTCTGTTAGATATAGTATTTTAATACTGTCAGATATAGTATTATAGTACTGTCTGAGATAGTATTATAATACTGTCAGATATAGTATTATAATACTGTCAGATATAGTATTATATTACTGTTAGATATAGTATTATATTACTATCAGATATAGTATTATATTACTGTCAGATATAGTATTATATTACTGTCAGATATAGTATTATAATACTGTCAGATATAGTATTATAATACTGTCAGATATAGTATTATAATACTGTCAGATATAGTATTATATTACTGTTAGATATAGTATTATATTACTATCAGATATAGTATTATATTACTGTCAGATATAGTATTATATTACTGTCAGATATAGTATTATATTACTGTCAGATATAGTATTATATTACTGTCAGATATAGTATTATATTACTGTCTGATATTGTATTATATAACTGTCAGATATAGTATTATATTACTGTCAGATATTGTATTATATTACTATCAGATATAGTATTATATTACTGTCATATATAGTATTATATTACTGTCAGATATAGTATTATATTACTGTCAGATATAGTATTATATTACTGTCAGGTATAGTATTATAATACTGTCAGATATAGTATTATAATACTCTCTGTTATGGTATTATATTGCTGTCAGATATAGTATTATATTACTGTCAGATATAGTATTATATTACTGTCAGATATAGTATTATATTACTGTCAGATATAGTATTATATTACTGTCAGATATAGTATTATATTACTGTCTGATATTGTATTATATAACTGTCAGATATAGTATTATATTACTGTCTGATATAGTATTATATCACTGTCAGATATAGTATTATAATACTGTCAGATATAGTATCATAATACTGTCAGATATAGTATTATAATACTGTCAGATATATTATTATAATACTGTAAGATATAGTATTATATTACTGTCAGATATAGTATTATAATACTGTCAGATATAGTATTATAATACTGTCAGATATAATATTATATTACTGTCAGATATAGTATTATATTACTGTCAGATATAGTATTATAATACTGTCTGATATAGTATTATAATACTGTCAGATATAGTAATATATTACTGTCAGATATGGTATTATAGTACTGTCAGATATAGTATTATAATACTGTCAGATATAGTATTATAATACTGTCAGATATAATATTATAATACTGTCAGATATAGAATTATAATACTGTCTGATATAGTATTATATTATTGTCAGATATAGTATTATAATACTGTCAGATATAGTATTATATCACTGTTAGATATAGTATTATAATACTGTCAGATATGTTATAATACTGTCAGATATAGTATTATATTACTGTCAGATATATTATTATATTACTGTCAGATAAAGTATTGTATTGCTGTCAGATATAGAATTATAATACTGTCAGATATAATGTTATAATACTGTCTGATATAGTATTATCTTATTGTCAGATATATTATTATATTACTGTCAGATATAGTATTATAATTCTGTCAGATTATATTACTGTCAGATATAGTATTATATTACTGTCTGATATTGTATTATATTACTGTTTGATATAGTATTATATTTCTGTTAGATATAGTATTTTAATACTGTCAGATATAGTATTATAGTACTGTCTGAGATAGTATTATAATACTGTCAGATATAGTATTATAATACTGTCAGATATAGTATTATATTACTGTTAGATATAGTATTATATTACTATCAGATATAGTATTATATTACTGTCAGATATAGTATTATATTACTGTCAGATATAGTATTATAATACTGTCAGATATAGTATTATAATACTGTCAGATATAGTATTATAATACTGTCAGATATAGTATTATATTACTGTTAGATATAGTATTATATTACTATCAGATATAGTATTATATTACTGTCAGATATAGTATTATATTACTGTCAGATATAGTATTATATTACTGTCAGATATAGTATTATATTACTGTCAGATATAGTATTATATTACTGTCAGATATAGTATTCATATTACTGTCAGATATAGTATTATATTACTGTCAGGTATAGTATTATAATACTGTCAGATATAGTATTATAATACTCTCAGTTATGGTATTATATTACTGTCAGATATAGTATTATATTACTGTCAGATATAGTATTATATTACTGTCAGATATAGTATTATATTACTGTCAGCTATAGTATTATTTTACCGTCAGATATAGTATTATAATACTGTCTGATATTGTATTATATAACTGTCAGATATAGTATTATATTACTGTCTGATATAGTATTATATCACTGTCAGATATTGTATTATAATACTGTCAGATATAGTATCATAATACTGTCAGATATAGTATTATAATACTGTCAGATATATTATTATAATACTGTAAGATATAGTATTATATTACTGTCAGATATAGTATTATAATACTGTCAGATATATTATTATAATACTGTCAGATATAATATTATATTACTGTCAGATATAGTATTATATTACTGTCAGATATAGTATTATAATACTGTCTGATATAGTATTATAATACTGTCAGATATAGTAATATATTACTGTCAGATATGGTATTATAGTACTGTCAGATATAGTATTATATTACTGTCAGATATAGTATTATAATACTGTCAGATATAAATTATAATACTGTCAGATATAGAATTATAATACTGTCTGATATAGTATTATATTATTGTCAGATATAGTATTATATTACTGTCAGATATAGTATTATAATACTGTCAGATATAGTATTATAATACTGTCAGATATAGTATTATATTACTGTTAGATATAGTATTATATTACTATCAGATATAGTATTATATTACTGTCAGATATAGTATTATATTACTGTCAGATATAGTATTATATTACTGTCAGATATAGTATTATATTACTGTCAGATATAGTATTATAATACTGTCAGATATAGTATTATATTACTGTCAGATATATATTATATTACTGTCAGATATAGTATTATAATTCTGTCAGATATAGTATTATAATACTGTCAGATATAGTATTATAATACTGTCAGATATAGTATTATAATACTGTCAGATAGAGTATTATATTACTGTCAGATATAGTATCATGATACTGTCAGTTATAGTATTATAATAATGTCAGATATAGTATTATATTACTGTCAGATATAGTATTATGATACTGTCAGATATAGTATTATATTACTGTCAGATATTGTATTATATTACTATCAGATATAGTATTATATTACTGTCAGATATAGTATTATATTACTGTCAGATATAGTATTATATTACTGTCAGATATAGTATTCATATTACTGTCAGATATAGTATTATATTACTGTCAGGTATAGTATTATAATACTGTCAGATATAGTATTATAATACTCTCAGTTATGGTATTATATTACTGTCAGATATAGTATTATATTACTGTCAGATATAGTATTATATTACTGTCAGATATAGTATTATATTACTGTCAGCTATAGTATTATATTACCGTCAGATATAGTATTATAATACTGTCTGATATTGTATTATATAACTGTCAGATATAGTATTATATTACTGTCTGATATAGTATTATATCACTGTCAGATATTGTATTATAATACTGTCAGATATAGTATCATAATACTGTCAGATATAGTATTATAATACTGTCAGATATATTATTATAATACTGTAAGATATAGTATAATATTACTGTCAGATATAGTATTATAATACTGTCAGATATATTATTATAATACTGTCAGATATAATATTATATTACTGTCAGATATAGTATTATATTACTGTCAGATATAGTATTATAATACTGTCTGATATAGTATTATAATACTGTCAGATATAGTAATATATTACTGTCAGATATGGTATTATAGTACTGTCAGATATAGTATTATAATACTGTCAGATATAGTATTATAATACTGTCAGATATAATATTATAATACTGTCAGATATAGAATTATAATACTGTCTGATATAGTATTATATTATTGTCAGATATAGTATTATAATACTGTCAGATATAGTATAATATCACTGTTAGATATAGTATTATAATACTGTCAGATATGTTATAATACTGTCAGATATAGTATTATAATACTGTCAGATATAGTATTATATTACTGTCAGATATATTATTATATTACTGTCAGATAAAGTATTGTATTGCTGTCAGATATAGAATTATAATACTGTCAGATATAATGTTATAATACTGTCTGATATAGTATTATCTTATTGTCAGATATAGTATTATATTACTGTCAGATATAGTATTATAATTCTGTCAGATTATATTACTGTCAGATATAGTATTATAATACTGTCAGATATAGTATTATATTACTGTCTGATATTGTGTTATATTACTGTTTGATATAGTATTATATTTCTGTTAGATATATTATTTTAATACTGTCAGATATCGTATTATAATACTGTCTGATATAGTATTATATTATTGTCAGATATAGTATTGTATTACTGTCAGATATAGTATTATAATACTGTCAGATATAGTATTATAATACTGTCAGACATAGTATTATAATACTGTCAGATATAGTATTATATTACTGTTAGATATAGTATTATATTACTATCAGATATAGTATTATATTACTGTCACATATAGTATTATATTACTGTCAGATATAGTATTATATTACTGTCAGATAGAGTATTATATTACTGTCAGATATAGTATTATATTACTGTCAGATATAGTATTATAATACTGTCAGATATAGTATTATAATACTGTCAGATATAGTATTATAATGCTGTCAGATATAGTATTATAATACTGTCAAATATAGTATTATATTACTGTCAGATATAGTATTATATTACTGTCAGATATAGTATTCATATTACTGTCAGATATAGTATTATATTACTGTCAGGTATAGTATTATAATACTGTCAGATATAGTATTATAATACTCTCAGTTATGGTATTATATTACTGTCAGATATAGTATTATATTACTGTCAGATATAGTATTATATTACTGTCAGATATAGTATTATATTACTGTCAGCTATAGTATTATTTTACCGTCAGATATAGTATTATAATACTGTCTGATATTGTATTATATAACTGTCAGATATAGTATTATATTACTGTCTGATATAGTATTATATCACTGTCAGATATTGTATTATAATACTGTCAGATATAGTATCATAATACTGTCAGATATAGTATTATAATACTGTCAGATATATTATTATAATACTGTAAGATATAGTATTATATTACTGTCAGATATAGTATTATAATACTGTCAGATATATTATTATAATACTGTCAGATATAATATTATATTACTGTCAGATATAGTATTATATTACTGTCAGATATAGTATTATAATACTGTCTGATATAGTATTATAATACTGTCAGATATAGTAATATATTACTGTCAGATATGGTATTATAGTACTGTCAGATATAGTATTATATTACTGTCAGATATAGTATTATAATACTGTCAGATATAAATTATAATACTGTCAGATATAGAATTATAATACTGTCTGATATAGTATTATATTATTGACAGATATAGTATTATATTACTGTCAGATATAGTATTATAATACTGTCAGATATAGTATTATAATACTGTCAGATATAGTATTATATTACTGTTAGATATAGTATTATATTACTATCAGATATAGTATTATATTACTGTCAGATATAGTATTATATTACTGTCAGATATAGTATTATATTACTGTCAGATATAGTATTATATTACTGTCAGATATAGTATTATAATACTGTCAGATATAGTATTATATTACTGTCAGATATATATTATATTACTGTCAGATATAGTATTATAATTCTGTCAGATATAGTATTATAATACTGTCAGATATAGTATTATAATACTGTCAGATATAGTATTATAATACTGTCAGATAGAGTATTATATTACTGTCAGATATAGTATCATGATACTGTCAGTTATAGTATTATAATAATGTCAGATATAGTATTATATTACTGTCAGATATAGTATTATGATACTGTCAGATATAGTATTATATTACTGTCAGATATTGTATTATATTACTATCAGATATAGTATTATATTACTGTCAGATATAGTATTATATTACTGTCAGATATAGTATTATATTACTGTCAGATATAGTATTCATATTACTGTCAGATATAGTATTATATTACTGTCAGGTATAGTATTATAATACTGTCAGATATAGTATTATAATACTCTCAGTTATGGTATTATATTACTGTCAGATATAGTATTATATTACTGTCAGATATAGTATTATATTACTGTCAGATATAGTATTATATTACTGTCAGCTATAGTATTATTTTACCGTCAGATATAGTATTATAATACTGTCTGATATTGTATTATATAACTGTCAGATATAGTATTATATTACTGTCTGATATAGTATTATATCACTGTCAGATATTGTATTATAATACTGTCAGATATAGTATCATAATACTGTCAGATATAGTATTATAATACTGTCAGATATATTATTATAATACTGTAAGATATAGTATTATATTACTGTCAGATATAGTATTATAATACTGTCAGATATATTATTATAATACTGTCAGATATAATATTATATTACTGTCAGATATAGTATTATATTACTGTCAGATATAGTATTATAATACTGTCTGATATAGTATTATAATACTGTCAGATATAGTAATATATTACTGTCAGATATGGTATTATAGTACTGTCAGATATAGTATTATATTACTGTCAGATATAGTATTATAATACTGTCAGATATAAATTATAATACTGTCAGATATAGAATTATAATACTGTCTGATATAGTATTATATTATTGTCAGATATAGTATTATATTACTGTCAGATATAGTATTATAATACTGTCAGATATAGTATTATATTACTGTTAGATATAGTATTATATTACTATCAGATATAGTATTATATTACTGTCAGATATAGTATTATATTACTGTCAGATATAGTATTATATTACTGTCAGATATAGTATTATATTACTGTCAGATATAGTATTATAATACTGTCAGATATAGTATTATATTACTGTCAGATATATATTATATTACTGTCAGATATAGTATTATAATTCTGTCAGATATAGTATTATAATACTGTCAGATATAGTATTATAATACTGTCAGATATAGTATTATAATACTGTCAGATAGAGTATTATATTACTGTCAGATATAGTATCATGATACTGTCAGTTATAGTATTATAATAATGTCAGATATAGTATTATATTACTGTCAGAGATAGTATTATGATACTGTCAGATATAGTATTATATTACTGTCAGATATTGTATTATATTACTATCAGATATAGTATTATATTACTGTCAGATATAGTATTATATTACTGTCAGATATAGTATTATATTACTGTCAGATATAGTATTCATATTACTGTCAGATATAGTATTATATTACTGTCAGGTATAGTATTATAATACTGTCAGATATAGTATTATAATACTCTCAGTTATGGTATTATATTACTGTCAGATATAGTATTATATTACTGTCAGATATAGTATTATATTACTGTCAGATATAGTATTATATTACTGTCAGCTATAGTATTATATTACCGTCAGATATAGTATTATAATACTGTCTGATATTGTATTATATAACTGTCAGATATAGTATTATATTACTGTCTGATATAGTATTATATCACTGTCAGATATTGTATTATAATACTGTCAGATATAGTATCATAATACTGTCAGATATAGTATTATAATACTGTCAGATATATTATTATAATACTGTAAGATATAGTATAATATTACTGTCAGATATAGTATTATAATACTGTCAGATATATTATTATAATACTGTCAGATATAATATTATATTACTGTCAGATATAGTATTATATTACTGTCAGATATAGTATTATAATACTGTCTGATATAGTATTATAATACTGTCAGATATAGTAATATATTACTGTCAGATATGGGATTATAGTACTGTCAGATATAGTATTATAATACTGTCAGATATAGTATTATAATACTGTCAGATATAATATTATAATACTGTCAGATATAGAATTATAATACTGTCTGATATAGTATTATATTATTGTCAGATATAGTATTATAATACTGTCAGATATAGTATAATATCACTGTTAGATATAGTATTATAATACTGTCAGATATGTTATAATACTGTCAGATATAGTATTATAATACTGTCAGATATAGTATTATATTACTGTCAGATATATTATTATATTACTGTCAGATAAAGTATTGTATTGCTGTCAGATATAGAATTATAATACTGTCAGATATAATGTTATAATACTGTCTGATATAGTATTATCTTATTGTCAGATATAGTATTATATTACTGTCAGATATAGTATTATAATTCTGTCAGATTATATTACTGTCAGATATAGTATTATAATACTGTCAGATATAGTATTATATTACTGTCTGATATTGTATTATATTACTGTTTGATATAGTATTATATTTCTGTTAGATATATTATTTTAATACTGTCAGATATCGTATTATAATACTGTCTGATATAGTATTATATTATTGTCAGATATAGTATTGTATTACTGTCAGATATAGTATTATAATACTGTCAGATATAGTATTATAATACTGTCAGATATAGTATTATAATACTGTCAGATATAGTATTATATTACTGTTAGATATAGTATTATATTACTATCAGATATAGTATTATATTACTGTCACATATAGTATTATATTACTGTCAGATATAGTATTATATTACTGTCAGATAGAGTATTATATTACTGTCAGATATAGTATTATATTACTGTCAGATATAGTATTATAATACTGTCAGATATAGTATTATAATACTGTCAGATATAGTATTATAATGCTGTCAGATATAGTATTATAATACTGTCAAATATAGTATTATATTACTGTCAGATATAGTATTATAATACTGTCAGTTATAGTATTATAATACTGTCAGATATAGTATTATATTACTGTCAGATATAGTATTATAATACTGTCTGACAGTATTATATTACTGTCAGATATAGTATTATATTACTGTCAGATATTGTATTATATTACAGTCAGATATAGTATTATAATACTCTCTGACAGTATTATATTACTGTCAGATATAGTATTATATTACTGTCAGATATAGTATTATAATACTCTCTGATATAGTATTATAATACTGTCAGATATAGTAATATATTAGTGTCAGATATGGTATTATAATACTGTCAGATATAGTATTATAATACTGTCAGATATAGTATTATAATACTGTCAGATATAATATTATAATACTGTCAGATATAGAATTATAATACTGTCTGATATAGTATTATATTATTGTCAGATATAGTATTATATTACTGTCAGATATAGCATTATAATACTGTCAGATATAGTATTATAATACTGTCAGATATAGTATTATATTACTGTTAGATATAGTATTATATTACTATCAGATATAGTATTATATTTCTGTCAGATATAGTATTATATTACTGTCAGATATAGTATTATATTACTGTCAGATATAGTATTATATTACTGTCAGATATAGTATTATAATACTGTCAGATATAGTATTATATTACTGTCAGATATATATTATATTACTGTCAGATATAGTATTATAATACTGTCAGATATAGTATTATAATACTGTCAGATATAGTATTATAATACTGTCAGATATAGTATTATAATACTGTCAGATATAGTATTATATTACTGTCAGATATAGTATCATGATAATGTCAGTTATAGTATCATAATAATGTCAGATATAGTATTATATTACTGTCAGATATAGTATTATAATACTGTCAGATATAGTATTATATTACTGTCAGATATTGTATTATATTACTGTCAGATATAGTATTATATTACTGTCAGATATAGTATTATATTACTGTCAGATATAGTATTATATTACTGTCAGATATAGTATTCATATTACTGTCAGATATAGTATTATATTACTGTCAGGTATAGTATTATAATACTGTCAGATATAGTATTATAATACTCTCAGTTATGGTATTATATTACTGTCAGATATAGTATTATATTACTGTCAGATATAGTATTATATTACTGTCAGATATAGTATTATATTACTGTTAGATATAGTATTATATTACTGTCAGATATAGTATTATAATACTGTCTGATATTGTATTATATAACTGTCAGATATAGTATTATATTACTGTCTGATATAGTATTATATCACTGTCAGATATTGTATTATAATACTGTCAGATATAGTATCATAATACTGTCAGATATAGTATTATAATACTGTCAGATATATTATTATAATACTGTAAGATATAGTATTATATTACTGTCAGATATAGTATTATAATACTGTCAGATATATTATTATAATACTGTCTGATATAGTATTATAATACTGTCAGATATAGTAATATATTACTGTCAGATATGGTATTATAGTACTGTCAGATATAGTATTATATTACTGTCAGATATAGTATTATAATACTGTCAGATATAAATTATAATACTGTCAGATATACAATTATAATACTGTCTGATATAGTATTATATTATTGTCAGATATAGTATTATATTACTGTCAGATATAGTATTATAATACTGTCAGATATAGTATTATAATACTGTCAGATATAGTATTATATTACTGTTTGATATAGTATTATATTTCTGTTAGATATAGTATTTTAATACTGTCAGATATAGTATTATAATACTGTCAGATATAGTATTATATTACTGTCAGATATAGTATCATGATAATGTCAGTTATAGTATCATAATAATGTCAGATATAGTATTATATTACTGTCAGATATAGTATTATAATACTGTCAGATATAGTATTATATTACTGTCAGATATTGTATTATATTACTGTCAGATATAGTATTATATTACTGTCAGATATAGTATTATATTACTGTCAGATATAGTATTATATTACTGTCAGATATAGTATTCATATTACTGTCAGATATAGTATTATATTACTGTCAGGTATAGTATTATAATACTGTCAGATATAGTATTATAATACTCTCAGTTATGGTATTATATTACTGTCAGATATAGTATTATATTACTGTCAGATATAGTATTATATTACTGTCAGATATAGTATTATATTACTGTTAGATATAGTATTATATTACTGTCAGATATAGTATTATAATACTGTCTGATATTGTATTATATAACTGTCAGATATAGTATTATATTACTGTCTGATATAGTATTATATCACTGTCAGATATTGTATTATAATACTGTCAGATATAGTATCATAATACTGTCAGATATAGTATTATAATACTGTCAGATATATTATTATAATACTGTAAGATATAGTATTATATTACTGTCAGATATAGTATTATAATACTGTCAGATATATTATTATAATACTGTCTGATATAGTATTATAATACTGTCAGATATAGTAATATATTACTGTCAGATATGGTATTATAGTACTGTCAGATATAGTATTATATTACTGTCAGATATAGTATTATAATACTGTCAGATATAAATTATAATACTGTCAGATATACAATTATAATACTGTCTGATATAGTATTATATTATTGTCAGATATAGTATTATATTACTGTCAGATATAGTATTATAATACTGTCAGATATAGTATTATAATACTGTCAGATATAGTATTATATTACTGTTAGATATAGTATTATATTACTATCAGATATAGTATTATATTACTGTCAGATATAGTATTATATTACTGTCAGATATAGTATTATATTACTGTCAGATATAGTATTATATTACTGTCAGATATAGTATTATAATACTGTCAGATATAGTATTATATTACTGTCAGATATATATTATATTACTGTCAGATATAGTATTATAATTCTGTCAGATATAGTATTATAATACTGTCAGATATAGTATTATAATACTGTCAGATATAGTATTATAATACTGTCAGATAGAGTATTATATTACTGTCAGATATAGTATCATGATACTGTCAGTTATAGTATTATAATAATGTCAGATATAGTATTATATTACTGTCAGATATAGTATTATGATACTGTCAGATATAGTATTATATTACTGTCAGATATTGTATTATATTACTATCAGATATAGTATTATATTACTGTCAGATATAGTATTATATTACTGTCAGATATAGTATTATATTACTGTCAGATATAGTATTCATATTACTGTCAGATATAGTATTATATTACTGTCAGGTATAGTATTATAATACTGTCAGATATAGTATTATAATACTCTCAGTTATGGTATTATATTACTGTCAGATATAGTATTATATTACTGTCAGATATAGTATTATATTACTGTCAGATATAGTATTATATTACTGTCAGCTATAGTATTATATTACCGTCAGATATAGTATTATAATACTGTCTGATATTGTATTATATAACTGTCAGATATAGTATTATATTACTGTCTGATATAGTATTATATCACTGTCAGATATTTTATTATAATACTGTCAGGTATAGTATTATAATACTGTCAGATATAGTATTATAATACTCTCAGTTATGGTATTATATTACTGTCAGATATAGTATTATATTACTGTCAGATATAGTATTATATTACTGTCAGATATAGTATTATATTACTGTCAGCTATAGTATTATATTACCGTCAGATATAGTATTATAATACTGTCTGATATTGTATTATATTACTGTCAGATATAGTATTATATTACTGTCAGATATAGTATTATAATACTGTCAGATATATTATTATAATACTGTCAGATATATTATTATATTACTGTCAGATAAAGTATTGTATTGCTGTCAGATATAGAATTATAATACTGTCAGATATAATGTTATAATACTGTCTGATATAATATTATCTTATTGTCAGATATAGTATTATATTACTGTCAGATATAGTATTATAATTCTGTCAGATTATATTACTGTCAGATATAGTATTATGATACTGTCAGATATAGTATTATATTACTGTCTGATATTGTATTATATTACTGTTTGATATAGTATTATATTTCTGTTAGATATAGTATTTTAATACTGTCAGATATAGTATTATAATACTGTCTGATATAGTATTATATTATTGTCAGATATAGTATTATATTACTGTCAGATATAGTATTATAATACTGTCAGATATAGTATTATAATACTGTCAGATATAGTATTATAATACAGTCAGATATAGTATTATATTACCGTTAGATATAGTATTATATTACTATCAGATATAGTATTATATTACTGTCAGATATAGTATTATATTACTGTCAGATATAGTATTATATTACTGTCAGATAGAGTATTATATTACTGTCAGATATAGTATTATATTACTGTCAGATATAGTATTATAATACTGTCAGATATAGTATTATAATACTGTCAGATATAGTATTATAATACTGTCAGATATAGTATTATAATACTGTCAAATATAGTATTATATTACTGTCAGATATAGTATTATAATACTGTCAGTTATAGTATTATAATACTGTCAGATATAGTATTATATTACTGTCAGATATAGTATTATAATACTGTCTGACAGTATTATATTACTGTCAGATATAGTATTATATTACTGTCAGATATTGTATTATATTACAGTCAGATATAGTATTATAATACTCTCTGACAGTATTATATTACTGTCAGATATAGTATTATATTACTGTCAGATATAGTATTATATTACTGTCAGATATAGTATTATATTACTGTCAGATATAGTATTCATATTACTGTCAGATATAGTATAATATTACTGTCAGGTATAGTATTATAATACTGTGAGATATAGTATTATATTACTGTCTGATATAGTATTATATCACTGTCAGATATAGTATTATAATACTGTCAGATATAGTATCATAATACTGTCAGATATAGTATTATAATACTTTCAGATATATTATTATAATACTGTAAGATATAGTATTATATTACTGTCAGATATAGTATTATAATACTGTCAGATATAGTATTATAATACTGTCAGATATAGTATTATATTACTGTTAGATATAGTATTATATTACTATCAGATATAGTATTATATTACTGTCAGATATAGTATTATATTACTGTCAGATATAGTATTATATTACTGTCAGATATAGTATTATATTACTGTCAGATATAGTATTATAATACTGTCAGATATAGTATTATATTACTGTCAGATATATATTATATTACTGTCAGATATAGTATTATAATTCTGTCAGATATAGTATTATAATACTGTCAGATATAGTATTATAATACTGTCAGATATAGTATTATAATACTGTCAGATAGAGTATTATATTACTGTCAGATATAGTATCATGATACTGTCAGTTATAGTATTATAATAATGTCAGATATAGTATTATATTACTGTCAGATATAGTATTATGATACTGTCAGATATAGTATTATATTACTGTCAGATATTGTATTATATTACTATCAGATATAGTATTATATTACTGTCAGATATAGTATTATATTACTGTCAGATATAGTATTATATTACTGTCAGATATAGTATTCATATTACTGTCAGATATAGTATTATATTACTGTCAGGTATAGTATTATAATACTGTCAGATATAGTATTATAATACTCTCAGTTATGGTATTATATTACTGTCAGATATAGTATTATATTACTGTCAGATATAGTATTATATTACTGTCAGATATAGTATTATATTACTGTCAGCTATAGTATTATATTACCGTCAGATATAGTATTATAATACTGTCTGATATTGTATTATATAACTGTCAGATATAGTATTATATTACTGTCTGATATAGTATTATATCACTGTCAGATATTGTATTATAATACTGTCAGATATAGTATCATAATACTGTCAGATATAGTATTATAATACTGTCAGATATATTATTATAATACTGTAAGATATAGTATAATATTACTGTCAGATATAGTATTATAATACTGTCAGATATATTATTATAATACTGTCAGATATAATATTATATTACTGTCAGATATAGTATTATATTACTGTCAGATATAGTATTATAATACTGTCTGATATAGTATTATAATACTGTCAGATATAGTAATATATTACTGTCAGATATGGTATTATAGTACTGTCAGATATAGTATTATAATACTGTCAGATATAGTATTATAATACTGTCAGATATAATATTATAATACTGTCAGATATAGAATTATAATACTGTCTGATATAGTATTATATTATTGTCAGATATAGTATTATAATACTGTCAGATATAGTATAATATCACTGTTAGATATAGTATTATAATACTGTCAGATATGTTATAATACTGTCAGATATAGTATTATAATACTGTCAGATATAGTATTATATTACTGTCAGATATATTATTATATTACTGTCAGATAAAGTATTGTATTGCTGTCAGATATAGAATTATAATACTGTCAGATATAATGTTATAATACTGTCTGATATAGTATTATCTTATTGTCAGATATAGTATTATATTACTGTCAGATATAGTATTATAATTCTGTCAGATTATATTACTGTCAGATATAGTATTATAATACTGTCAGATATAGTATTATATTACTGTCTGATATTGTGTTATATTACTGTTTGATATAGTATTATATTTCTGTTAGATATATTATTTTAATACTGTCAGATATCGTATTATAATACTGTCTGATATAGTATTATATTATTGTCAGATATAGTATTGTATTACTGTCAGATATAGTATTATAATACTGTCAGATATAGTATTATAATACTGTCAGACATAGTATTATAATACTGTCAGATATAGTATTATATTACTGTTAGATATAGTATTATATTACTATCAGATATAGTATTATATTACTGTCACATATAGTATTATATTACTGTCAGATATAGTATTATATTACTGTCAGATAGAGTATTATATTACTGTCAGATATAGTATTATATTACTGTCAGATATAGTATTATAATACTGTCAGATATAGTATTATAATACTGTCAGATATAGTATTATAATGCTGTCAGATATAGTATTATAATACTGTCAAATATAGTATTATATTACTGTCAGATATAGTATTATATTACTGTCAGATATAGTATTCATATTACTGTCAGATATAGTATTATATTACTGTCAGGTATAGTATTATAATACTGTCAGATATAGTATTATAATACTCTCAGTTATGGTATTATATTACTGTCAGATATAGTATTATATTACTGTCAGATATAGTATTATATTACTGTCAGATATAGTATTATATTACTGTCAGCTATAGTATTATTTTACCGTCAGATATAGTATTATAATACTGTCTGATATTGTATTATATAACTGTCAGATATAGTATTATATTACTGTCTGATATAGTATTATATCACTGTCAGATATTGTATTATAATACTGTCAGATATAGTATCATAATACTGTCAGATATAGTATTATAATACTGTCAGATATATTATTATAATACTGTAAGATATAGTATTATATTACTGTCAGATATAGTATTATAATATTGTCAGATATATTATTATAATACTGTCAGATATAATATTATATTACTGTCAGATATAGTATTATATTACTGTCAGATATAGTATTATAATACTGTCTGATATAGTATTATAATACTGTCAGATATAGTAATATATTACTGTCAGATATGGTATTATAGTACTGTCAGATATAGTATTATATTACTGTCAGATATAGTATTATAATACTGTCAGATATAAATTATAATACTGTCAGATATAGAATTATAATACTGTCTGATATAGTATTATATTATTGTCAGATATAGTATTATATTACTGTCAGATATAGTATTATAATACTGTCAGATATAGTATTATAATACTGTCAGATATAGTATTATATTACTGTTAGATATAGTATTATATTACTATCAGATATAGTATTATATTACTGTCAGATATAGTATTATATTACTGTCAGATATAGTATTATATTACTGTCAGATATAGTATTATATTACTGTCAGATATAGTATTATAATACTGTCAGATATAGTATTATATTACTGTCAGATATATATTATATTACTGTCAGATATAGTATTATAATTCTGTCAGATATAGTATTATAATACTGTCAGATATAGTATTATAATACTGTCAGATATAGTATTATAATACTGTCAGATAGAGTATTATATTACTGTCAGATATAGTATCATGATACTGTCAGTTATAGTATTATAATAATGTCAGATATAGTATTATATTACTGTCAGATATAGTATTATGATACTGTCAGATATAGTATTATATTACTGTCAGATATTGTATTATATTACTATCAGATATAGTATTATATTACTGTCAGATATAGTATTATATTACTGTCAGATATAGTATTATATTACTGTCAGATATAGTATTCATATTACTGTCAGATATAGTATTATATTACTGTCAGGTATAGTATTATAATACTGTCAGATATAGTATTATAATACTCTCAGTTATGGTATTATATTACTGTCAGATATAGTATTATATTACTGTCAGATATAGTATTATATTACTGTCAGATATAGTATTATATTACTGTCAGCTATAGTATTATTTTACCGTCAGATATAGTATTATAATACTGTCTGATATTGTATTATATTACTGTCAGATATAGTATTATATTACTGTCAGATATAGTATTATAATACTGTCAGATATAGTATTATATTACTGTCAGATATATATTATATTACTGTCAGATATAGTATTATAATTCTGTCAGATATAGTATTATAATACTGTCAGATATAGTATTATAATACTGTCAGATATAGTATTATAATACTGTCAGATAGAGTATTATATTACTGTCAGATATAGTATCATGATACTGTCAGTTATAGTATTATAATAATGTCAGATATAGTATTATATTACTGTCAGATATAGTATTATGATACTGTCAGATATAGTATTATATTACTGTCAGATATTGTATTATATTACTATCAGATATAGTATTATATTACTGTCAGATATAGTATTATATTACTGTCAGATATAGTATTATATTACTGTCAGATATAGTATTCATATTACTGTCAGATATAGTATTATATTACTGTCAGGTATAGTATTATAATACTGTCAGATATAGTATTATAATACTCTCAGTTATGGTATTATATTACTGTCAGATATAGTATTATATTACTGTCAGATATAGTATTATATTACTGTCAGATATAGTATTATATTACTGTCAGCTATAGTATTATATTACCGTCAGATATAGTATTATAATACTGTCTGATATTGTATTATATAACTGTCAGATATAGTATTATATTACTGTCTGATATAGTATTATATCACTGTCAGATATTGTATTATAATACTGTCAGATATAGTATCATAATACTGTCAGATATAGTATTATAATACTGTCAGATATATTATTATAATACTGTAAGATATAGTATAATATTACTGTCAGATATAGTATTATAATACTGTCAGATATATTATTATAATACTGTCAGATATAATATTATATTACTGTCAGATATAGTATTATATTACTGTCAGATATAGTATTATAATACTGTCTGATATAGTATTATAATACTGTCAGATATAGTAATATATTACTGTCAGATATGGTATTATAGTACTGTCAGATATAGTATTATAATACTGTCAGATATAGTATTATAATACTGTCAGATATAATATTATAATACTGTCAGATATAGAATTATAATACTGTCTGATATAGTATTATATTATTGTCAGATATAGTATTATAATACTGTCAGATATAGTATAATATCACTGTTAGATATAGTATTATAATACTGTCAGATATGTTATAATACTGTCAGATATAGTATTATAATACTGTCAGATATAGTATTATATTACTGTCAGATATATTATTATATTACTGTCAGATAAAGTATTGTATTGCTGTCAGATATAGAATTATAATACTGTCAGATATAATGTTATAATACTGTCTGATATAGTATTATCTTATTGTCAGATATAGTATTATATTACTGTCAGATATAGTATTATAATTCTGTCAGATTATATTACTGTCAGATATAGTATTATAATACTGTCAGATATAGTATTATATTACTGTCTGATATTGTGTTATATTACTGTTTGATATAGTATTATATTTCTGTTAGATATATTATTTTAATACTGTCAGATATCGTATTATAATACTGTCTGATATAGTATTATATTATTGTCAGATATAGTATTGTATTACTGTCAGATATAGTATTATAATACTGTCAGATATAGTATTATAATACTGTCAGACATAGTATTATAATACTGTCAGATATAGTATTATATTACTGTTAGATATAGTATTATATTACTATCAGATATAGTATTATATTACTGTCACATATAGTATTATATTACTGTCAGATATAGTATTATATTACTGTCAGATAGAGTATTATATTACTGTCAGATATAGTATTATATTACTGTCAGATATAGTATTATAATACTGTCAGATATAGTATTATAATACTGTCAGATATAGTATTATAATGCTGTCAGATATAGTATTATAATACTGTCAAATATAGTATTATATTACTGTCAGATATAGTATTATATTACTGTCAGATATAGTATTCATATTACTGTCAGATATAGTATTATATTACTGTCAGGTATAGTATTATAATACTGTCAGATATAGTATTATAATACTCTCAGTTATGGTATTATATTACTGTCAGATATAGTATTATATTACTGTCAGATATAGTATTATATTACTGTCAGATATAGTATTATATTACTGTCAGCTATAGTATTATTTTACCGTCAGATATAGTATTATAATACTGTCTGATATTGTATTATATAACTGTCAGATATAGTATTATATTACTGTCTGATATAGTATTATATCACTGTCAGATATTGTATTATAATACTGTCAGATATAGTATCATAATACTGTCAGATATAGTATTATAATACTGTCAGATATATTATTATAATACTGTAAGATATAGTATTATATTACTGTCAGATATAGTATTATAATATTGTCAGATATATTATTATAATACTGTCAGATATAATATTATATTACTGTCAGATATAGTATTATATTACTGTCAGATATAGTATTATAATACTGTCTGATATAGTATTATAATACTGTCAGATATAGTAATATATTACTGTCAGATATGGTATTATAGTACTGTCAGATATAGTATTATATTACTGTCAGATATAGTATTATAATACTGTCAGATATAAATTATAATACTGTCAGATATAGAATTATAATACTGTCTGATATAGTATTATATTATTGTCAGATATAGTATTATATTACTGTCAGATATAGTATTATAATACTGTCAGATATAGTATTATAATACTGTCAGATATAGTATTATATTACTGTTAGATATAGTATTATATTACTATCAGATATAGTATTATATTACTGTCAGATATAGTATTATATTACTGTCAGATATAGTATTATATTACTGTCAGATATAGTATTATATTACTGTCAGATATAGTATTATAATACTGTCAGATATAGTATTATATTACTGTCAGATATATATTATATTACTGTCAGATATAGTATTATAATTCTGTCAGATATAGTATTATAATACTGTCAGATATAGTATTATAATACTGTCAGATATAGTATTATAATACTGTCAGATAGAGTATTATATTACTGTCAGATATAGTATCATGATACTGTCAGTTATAGTATTATAATAATGTCAGATATAGTATTATATTACTGTCAGATATAGTATTATGATACTGTCAGATATAGTATTATATTACTGTCAGATATTGTATTATATTACTATCAGATATAGTATTATATTACTGTCAGATATAGTATTATATTACTGTCAGATATAGTATTATATTACTGTCAGATATAGTATTCATATTACTGTCAGATATAGTATTATATTACTGTCAGGTATAGTATTATAATACTGTCAGATATAGTATTATAATACTCTCAGTTATGGTATTATATTACTGTCAGATATAGTATTATATTACTGTCAGATATAGTATTATATTACTGTCAGATATAGTATTATATTACTGTCAGCTATAGTATTATTTTACCGTCAGATATAGTATTATAATACTGTCTGATATTGTATTATATAACTGTCAGATATAGTATTATATTACTGTCTGATATAGTATTATATCACTGTCAGATATTGTATTATAATACTGTCAGATATAGTATCATAATACTGTCAGATATAGTATTATAATACTGTCAGATATATTATTATAATACTGTAAGATATAGTATTATATTACTGTCAGATATAGTATTATAATACTGTCAGATATATTATTATAATACTGTCAGATATAATATTATATTACTGTCAGATATAGTATTATATTACTGTCAGATATAGTATTATAATACTGTCTGATATAGTATTATAATACTGTCAGATATAGTAATATATTACTGTCAGATATGGTATTATAGTACTGTCAGATATAGTATTATATTACTGTCAGATATAGTATTATAATACTGTCAGATATAAATTATAATACTGTCAGATATAGAATTATAATACTGTCTGATATAGTATTATATTATTGTCAGATATAGTATTATATTACTGTCAGATATAGTATTATAATACTGTCAGATATAGTATTATAATACTGTCAGATATAGTATTATATTACTGTTAGATATAGTATTATATTACTATCAGATATAGTATTATATTACTGTCAGATATAGTATTATATTACTGTCAGATATAGTATTATATTACTGTCAGATATAGTATTATATTACTGTCAGATATAGTATTATAATACTGTCAGATATAGTATTATATTACTGTCAGATATATATTATATTACTGTCAGATATAGTATTATAATTCTGTCAGATATAGTATTATAATACTGTCAGATATAGTATTATAATACTGTCAGATATAGTATTATAATACTGTCAGATAGAGTATTATATTACTGTCAGATATAGTATCATGATACTGTCAGTTATAGTATTATAATAATGTCAGATATAGTATTATATTACTGTCAGAGATAGTATTATGATACTGTCAGATATAGTATTATATTACTGTCAGATATTGTATTATATTACTATCAGATATAGTATTATATTACTGTCAGATATAGTATTATATTACTGTCAGATATAGTATTATATTACTGTCAGATATAGTATTCATATTACTGTCAGATATAGTATTATATTACTGTCAGGTATAGTATTATAATACTGTCAGATATAGTATTATAATACTCTCAGTTATGGTATTATATTACTGTCAGATATAGTATTATATTACTGTCAGATATAGTATTATATTACTGTCAGATATAGTATTATATTACTGTCAGCTATAGTATTATATTACCGTCAGATATAGTATTATAATACTGTCTGATATTGTATTATATAACTGTCAGATATAGTATTATATTACTGTCTGATATAGTATTATATCACTGTCAGATATTGTATTATAATACTGTCAGATATAGTATCATAATACTGTCAGATATAGTATTATAATACTGTCAGATATATTATTATAATACTGTAAGATATAGTATAATATTACTGTCAGATATAGTATTATAATACTGTCAGATATATTATTATAATACTGTCAGATATAATATTATATTACTGTCAGATATAGTATTATATTACTGTCAGATATAGTATTATAATACTGTCTGATATAGTATTATAATACTGTCAGATATAGTAATATATTACTGTCAGATATGGGATTATAGTACTGTCAGATATAGTATTATAATACTGTCAGATATAGTATTATAATACTGTCAGATATAATATTATAATACTGTCAGATATAGAATTATAATACTGTCTGATATAGTATTATATTATTGTCAGATATAGTATTATAATACTGTCAGATATAGTATAATATCACTGTTAGATATAGTATTATAATACTGTCAGATATGTTATAATACTGTCAGATATAGTATTATAATACTGTCAGATATAGTATTATATTACTGTCAGATATATTATTATATTACTGTCAGATAAAGTATTGTATTGCTGTCAGATATAGAATTATAATACTGTCAGATATAATGTTATAATACTGTCTGATATAGTATTATCTTATTGTCAGATATAGTATTATATTACTGTCAGATATAGTATTATAATTCTGTCAGATTATATTACTGTCAGATATAGTATTATAATACTGTCAGATATAGTATTATATTACTGTCTGATATTGTATTATATTACTGTTTGATATTGTATTATATTTCTGTTAGATATATTATTTTAATACTGTCAGATATCGTATTATAATACTGTCTGATATAGTATTATATTATTGTCAGATATAGTATTGTATTACTGTCAGATATAGTATTATAATACTGTCAGATATAGTATTATAATACTGTCAGATATAGTATTATAATACTGTCAGATATAGTATTATATTACTGTTAGATATAGTATTATATTACTATCAGATATAGTATTATATTACTGTCACATATAGTATTATATTACTGTCAGATATAGTATTATATTACTGTCAGATAGAGTATTATATTACTGTCAGATATAGTATTATATTACTGTCAGATATAGTATTATAATACTGTCAGATATAGTATTATAATACTGTCAGATATAGTATTATAATGCTGTCAGATATAGTATTATAATACTGTCAAATATAGTATTATATTACTGTCAGATATAGTATTATAATACTGTCAGTTATAGTATTATAATACTGTCAGATATAGTATTATATTACTGTCAGATATAGTATTATAATACTGTCTGACAGTATTATATTACTGTCAGATATAGTATTATATTACTGTCAGATATTGTATTATATTACAGTCAGATATAGTATTATAATACTCTCTGACAGTATTATATTACTGTCAGATATAGTATTATATTACTGTCAGATATAGTATTATAATACTCTCTGATATAGTATTATAATACTGTCAGATATAGTAATATATTAGTGTCAGATATGGTATTATAATACTGTCAGATATAGTATTATAATACTGTCAGATATAGTATTATAATACTGTCAGATATAATATTATAATACTGTCAGATATAGAATTATAATACTGTCTGATATAGTATTATATTATTGTCAGATATAGTATTATATTACTGTCAGATATAGCATTATAATACTGTCAGATATAGTATTATAATACTGTCAGATATAGTATTATATTACTGTTAGATATAGTATTATATTACTATCAGATATAGTATTATATTTCTGTCAGATATAGTATTATATTACTGTCAGATATAGTATTATATTACTGTCAGATATAGTATTATATTACTGTCAGATATAGTATTATAATACTGTCAGATATAGTATTATATTACTGTCAGATATATATTATATTACTGTCAGATATAGTATTATAATACTGTCAGATATAGTATTATAATACTGTCAGATATAGTATTATAATACTGTCAGATATAGTATTATAATACTGTCAGATATAGTATTATATTACTGTCAGATATAGTATCATGATAATGTCAGTTATAGTATCATAATAATGTCAGATATAGTATTATATTACTGTCAGATATAGTATTATAATACTGTCAGATATAGTATTATATTACTGTCAGATATTGTATTATATTACTGTCAGATATAGTATTATATTACTGTCAGATATAGTATTATATTACTGTCAGATATAGTATTATATTACTGTCAGATATAGTATTCATATTACTGTCAGATATAGTATTATATTACTGTCAGGTATAGTATTATAATACTGTCAGATATAGTATTATAATACTCTCAGTTATGGTATTATATTACTGTCAGATATAGTATTATATTACTGTCAGATATAGTATTATATTACTGTCAGATATAGTATTATATTACTGTTAGATATAGTATTATATTACTGTCAGATATAGTATTATAATACTGTCTGATATTGTATTATATAACTGTCAGATATAGTATTATATTACTGTCTGATATAGTATTATATCACTGTCAGATATTGTATTATAATACTGTCAGATATAGTATCATAATACTGTCAGATATAGTATTATAATACTGTCAGATATATTATTATAATACTGTAAGATATAGTATTATATTACTGTCAGATATAGTATTATAATACTGTCAGATATATTATTATAATACTGTCTGATATAGTATTATAATACTGTCAGATATAGTAATATATTACTGTCAGATATGGTATTATAGTACTGTCAGATATAGTATTATATTACTGTCAGATATAGTATTATAATACTGTCAGATATAAATTATAATACTGTCAGATATACAATTATAATACTGTCTGATATAGTATTATATTATTGTCAGATATAGTATTATATTACTGTCAGATATAGTATTATAATACTGTCAGATATAGTATTATAATACTGTCAGATATAGTATTATATTACTGTTAGATATAGTATTATATTACTATCAGATATAGTATTATATTACTGTCAGATATAGTATTATATTACTGTCAGATATAGTATTATATTACTGTCAGATATAGTATTATATTACTGTCAGATATAGTATTATAATACTGTCAGATATAGTATTATATTACTGTCAGATATATATTATATTACTGTCAGATATAGTATTATAATTCTGTCAGATATAGTATTATAATACTGTCAGATATAGTATTATAATACTGTCAGATATAGTATTATAATACTGTCAGATAGAGTATTATATTACTGTCAGATATAGTATCATGATACTGTCAGTTATAGTATTATAATAATGTCAGATATAGTATTATATTACTGACAGATATAGTATTATGATACTGTCAGATATAGTATTATATTACTGTCAGATATTGTATTATATTACTATCAGATATAGTATTATATTACTGTCAGATATAGTATTATATTACTGTCAGATATAGTATTATATTACTGTCAGATATAGTATTCATATTACTGTCAGATATAGTATTATATTACTGTCAGGTATAGTATTATAATACTGTCAGATATAGTATTATAATACTCTCAGTTATGGTATTATATTACTGTCAGATATAGTATTATATTACTGTCAGATATAGTATTATATTACTGTCAGATATAGTATTATATTACTGTCAGCTATAGTATTATATTACCGTCAGATATAGTATTATAATACTGTCTGATATTGTATTATATAACTGTCAGATATAGTATTATATTACTGTCTGATATAGTATTATATCACTGTCAGATATTTTATTATAATACTGTCAGGTATAGTATTATAATACTGTCAGATATAGTATTATAATACTCTCAGTTATGGTATTATATTACTGTCAGATATAGTATTATATTACTGTCAGATATAGTATTATATTACTGTCAGATATAGTATTATATTACTGTCAGCTATAGTATTATATTACCGTCAGATATAGTATTATAATACTGTCTGATATTGTATTATATTACTGTCAGATATAGTATTATATTACTGTCAGATATAGTATTATAATACTGTCAGATATATTATTATAATACTGTCAGATATATTATTATATTACTGTCAGATAAAGTATTGTATTGCTGTCAGATATAGAATTATAATACTGTCAGATATAATGTTATAATACTGTCTGATATAATATTATCTTATTGTCAGATATAGTATTATATTACTGTCAGATATAGTATTATAATTCTGTCAGATTATATTACTGTCAGATATAGTATTATGATACTGTCAGATATAGTATTATATTACTGTCTGATATTGTATTATATTACTGTTTGATATAGTATTATATTTCTGTTAGATATAGTATTTTAATACTGTCAGATATAGTATTATAATACTGTCTGATATAGTATTATATTATTGTCAGATATAGTATTATATTACTGTCAGATATAGTATTATAATACTGTCAGATATAGTATTATAATACTGTCAGATATAGTATTATAATACAGTCAGATATAGTATTATATTACCGTTAGATATAGTATTATATTACTATCAGATATAGTATTATATTACTGTCAGATATAGTATTATATTACTGTCAGATATAGTATTATATTACTGTCAGATAGAGTATTATATTACTGTCAGATATAGTATTATATTACTGTCAGATATAGTATTATAATACTGTCAGATATAGTATTATAATACTGTCAGATATAGTATTATAATACTGTCAGATATAGTATTATAATACTGTCAAATATAGTATTATATTACTGTCAGATATAGTATTATAATACTGTCAGTTATAGTATTATAATACTGTCAGATATAGTATTATATTACTGTCAGATATAGTATTATAATACTGTCTGACAGTATTATATTACTGTCAGATATAGTATTATATTACTGTCAGATATTGTATTATATTACAGTCAGATATAGTATTATAATACTCTCTGACAGTATTATATTACTGTCAGATATAGTATTATATTACTGTCAGATATAGTATTATATTACTGTCAGATATAGTATTATATTACTGTCAGATATAGTATTCATATTACTGTCAGATATAGTATAATATTACTGTCAGGTATAGTATTATAATACTGTGAGATATAGTATTATATTACTGTCTGATATAGTATTATATCACTGTCAGATATAGTATTATAATACTGTCAGATATAGTATCATAATACTGTCAGATATAGTATTATAATACTTTCAGATATATTATTATAATACTGTAAGATATAGTATTATATTACTGTTGGATATAGTATTATAATACTGTCTGATATAGTATTATAATACTGTCAGATATAGTATTATATTACTGTCAGATATAGTATTATAAACTGTCAGATATAGTATTATAATACTATCAGTTATAGTATTATAACACTGTCAGATATAGTATTATAATACTGTCAGATATAGTATTATAATAGTGTCAGATATATTATTATAATACTGTGAGATATAGTATTATATTACTGTCAGATATAGTATTATAATACTGTCAGATATATTATTATAATACTGTCAGATATAATATTATATTACTGTCAGATATAGTATTATATTACTGTCAGATATAGTATTATAATACTGTCTGATATAGTATTATAATACTGTCAGATATAGTAATATATTACTGTCAGATATGGTATTATAGTACTGTCAGATATAGTATTATAATACTGTCAGATATAGTATTATAATACTGTCAGATATAATATTATAATACTGTCAGATATAGAATTATAATACTGTCTGATATAGTATTATATTATTGTCAGATATAGTATTATAATACTGTCAGATATAGTATTATATCACTGTTAGATATAGTATTATAATACTGTCAGATATGTTATAATACTGTCAGATATAGTATTATAATACTGTCAGATATAGTATTATATTACTGTCAGATAAAGTATTGTATTGCTGTCAGATATAGAATTATAATACTGTCAGATATAATGTTATAATACTGTCTGATATAGTATTATCTTATTGTCAGATATAGTATTATATTACTGTCAGATATAGTATTATAATTCTGTCAGATTATATTACTGTCAGATATAGTATTATAATACTGTCAGATATAGTATTATATTACTGTCTGATATTGTATTATATTACTGTTTGATATAGTATTATATTTCTGTTAGATATAGTATTTTAATACTGTCAGATATAGTATTATAATACTGTCTGATATAGTATTATATTATTGTCAGATATAGTATTATATTACTGTCAGATATAGTATTATAATACTGTCAGATATAGTATTATAATACTGTCAGATATAGTATTATAATACAGTCAGATATAGTATTATATTACTGTTAGATATAGTATTATATTACTATCAGATATAGTATTATATTACTGTCAGATATAGTATTATATTACTGTCAGATATAGTATTATATTACTGTCAGATAGAGTATTATATTACTGTCAGATATAGTATTATATTACTGTCAGATATAGTATTATAATACTGTCAGATATAGTATTATAATACTGTCAGATATAGTATTATAATACTGTCAGATATAGTATTATAATACTGTCAAATATAGTATTATATTACTGTCAGATATAGTATTATAATACTGTCAGTTATAGTATTATAATACTGTCAGATATAGTATTATATTACTGTCAGATATAGTATTATAATACTGTCTGACAGTATTATATTACTGTCAGATATAGTATTATATTACTGTCAGATATTGTATTATATTGCAGTCAGATATAGTATTATAATACTCTCTGACAGTATTATATTACTGTCAGATATAGTATTATATTACTGTCAGATATAGTATTATAATACTCTCTGATATAGTATTATAATACTGTCAGATATAGTAATATATTAGTGTCAGATATGGTATTATAATACTGTCAGATATAGTATTATAATACTGTCAGATATAGTATTATAATACTGTCAGATATAATATTATAATACTGTCAGATATAGAATTATAATACTGTCTGATATAGTATTATATTATTGTCAGATATAGTATTATAATACTGTCAGATATAGTATTATAATACTGTCAGATATAGTATTATATTACTGTCAGATATAGTATTATATTACTGTCAGATATAGTATTATAATACTGTCTGATATAGTATTATAATACTGTCAGATATAATATTATAATACTGTCAAATATAGAATTATAATACTGTCTGATATAGTATTATATTATTGTCAGATATAGTATTATATTACTGTCAGATATAGCATTATAATACTGTCAGATATAGTATTATAATACTGTCAGATATAGTATTATATTACTGTTAGATATAGTATTATATTACTACCAGATATAGTATTATATTACTGTCAGATATAGTATTATATTACTGTCAGATATAGTATTATATTACTGTCAGATATAGTATTATATTACTGTCAGATATAGTATTACAATACTGTCAGATATAGTATTATATTACTGTCAGATATCGTATTATAATACATCTGAGATATAGTATTATATTACTGTTAGATATAGTATTTTAATACTGTCAGATATTGTATTATATTACTGTCAGATATAGTATTATAATACTACTCAGATATAGTATTATATTACTGTCAGATATAGTATTATAATACTGTCTGACAGTATTATATTACTGTCAGATATAGTATTATATTACTGTCAGATATAGTATTATAATACTGTCAGATATAGTGTTATAATACTGTCAGATATAGTATTATAATACTGTCAGATATAGTATTATATTACTGTTAGATATAGTATTATAATACTGTCAGATATAGTATTATAATAATGTCTGAGATAGTATTATATTACTGTCAGATATAGTATTATATTACTGTCAGATATAATATTATATTACTGTCTGATATAGTATTATAATACTGTATGATAGAGTATTATATTATTGTCATATATAGTATTATAATACTCTCAGATATAGTATTATATTACTGTTAGATATAGTATTATAATACTGTCTGATATAGTATTATAATACTGTCAGATATAGTATTATATTACTGTTAGATATAGTATTATATTTCTGTCTGATATCGTATTATATTACTGTTAGATATATTATTATATTACTGTCAGATATAGTATTATATTACTGTCAGATATAGTATTATAATACTGTCAGATATAGTATTATAATACTGTCAGATATAGTATTATAATACTGTCAGATATAGTATTATATTACTGTCAGATATAGTATTATATTACTGTCAGATATAGTATTATAATACGGTCTTATAGAGTATTATAATACTGTCAGATATAGTATTATATTACTGTCAGATATAGTATTATAAACTGTCAGATATAGTATTATAATACTGTCAGTTATAGTATTATAATACTGTCAGATATAGTATTATATTACTGTCAGATATAGTATTATATTACTGTAAGATATTGTAGTATATTACTGTCAGATATAGTATTATATTATGGTCAGATATAGTATTATAATACTGTCAGATATAGTATTATAATACTGTCAGATATAGTATTATAATACTGTCAGATATAGTATTATAATACTGTCTGACAGTATTATATTACTGTCAGATATAGTATTATATTACTGTCAGATATAGTATTATATTACTGTCAGATATAGTATTATATTACTGTCAGATATAGTATTATAATACTGTCTGATATTGTATTATATAACTGTCAGATATAGTATTATATTACTGTCTGATATAGTATTATATCACTGTCAGATATAGTATTATAATACTGTCAGATATAGTATCATAATACTGTCAGATATAGTATTATAATACTGTCAGATATGGTATTATAATACTGTCAGATATAGTATTATATTACTGTCAGATATAGTATTATAATACTGTCAGATATAATATTATAATACTGTCAGATATAGAATTATAATACTGTCTGATATAGTATTATATTATTGTCAGATATAGTATTATAATACTGTCAGATATAGTATTATAATACTGTCAGATATAGTATTATAATACTGTCAGATATAATATTATAATACTGTCAGATATAGAATTATAATACTGTCTGATATAGTATTATATTATTGTCAGATATAGTATTATAATACTGTCAGATATAGTATTATAATACTGTCAGATATAGTATTATATTACTGTCAGATATAGTATTATATTACTGTCAGATATAGTATTATAATACTGTCTGATATAGTATTATAATACTGTCAGATATAATATTATAATACTGTCAAATATAGAATTATAATACTGTCTGATATAGTATTATATTATTGTCAGATATAGTATTATATTACTGTCAGATATAGCATTATAATACTGTCAGATATAGTATTATAATACTGTCAGATATAGTATTATATTACTGTTAGATATAGTATTATATTACTACCAGATATAGTATTATATTACTGTCAGATATAGTATTATATTACTGTCAGATATAGTATTATATTACTGTCAGATATAGTATTATATTACTGTCAGATATAGTATTACAATACTGTCAGATATAGTATTATATTACTGTCAGATATATATTATATTACTGTTAGATATAGTATTATAATACTGTCAGATATAGTATTATAATACTGTCAGATATAGTATTATAATACTCTCAGATATAGTATTATATTACTGTCAGATATAGTATCATGATAATGTCAGTTATAGTATTATAATAATGTCAGATATAGTATTATATTACTGTCAGATATAGTATTATAATACTGTCAGCTATAGTATTATATTACTGTCAGATATTGTATTATATTACTGTCAGATATAGTATTATATTACTGTCAGATATAGTATTATATTACTGTCAGATATAGTATTATATTACTGTCAGATATAGTATTCATATTACTGTCAGATATAGTATTATATTACTGTCAGGTACAGTATTATAATACTGTCAGATATAGTATTATAATACTCTCAGTTATGGTATTATATTACTGTCAGATATAGTATTATATTACTGTCAGATATAGTATTATATTACTGTCAGATATAGTATTATATTACTGTCAGATATAGTATTATATTACTGTCAGATATAGTATTATAATACTGTCTGATATTGTATTATATAACTGTCAGATATAGTATTATATTACTGTCTGATATAGTATTATATCACTGTCAGATATAGTATTATAATACTGTCAGATATAGTATCATAATACTGTCAGATATAGTATTATAATACTGTCAGATATATTATTATAATACTGTAAGATATAGTATTATATTACTGTCAGATATAGTATTATAATACTGTCAGATATAGTATTATAATACTGTCAGATATAATATTATATTACTGTCAGATATAGTATTATATTACTGTCAGATATAGTATTATAATACTGTCTGATATAGTATTATAATACTGTCAGATATAGTAATATATTACTGTCAGATATGGTATTATAATACTGTCTGATATAGTATTATAATACTGTCTGATATTGTATTATATTATTGTCAGATATAGTATTATATTACTGTCAGATATAGTATTATAATACTGTCAGATATAGTATTATAATACTGTCAGATATAGTATTATAATACTGTCAGATATAGTATTATATTACTGTTAGATATAGTATTATATTACTATCAGATATAGTATTATATTACTGTCAGATATAGTGTTATATTACTGTCAGATATAGTATTATATTACTGTCAGATAGAGTATTATATTACTGTCAGATATAGTATTATATTACTGTCAGATATAGTATTATAATACTGTCAGATATTGTATTATAATACTGTCAGATATAGTATTATAATACTGTCAGATATAGTATTATAATACTGTCAAATATAGTATTATATTACTGCCAGATATAGTATTATAATACTGTCAGTTATAGTATTATAATACTGTCAGATATAGTATTATATTACTGTCAGATATAGTATTATAATACTGTCTGACAGTATTATATTACTGTCAGATATAGTATTATAATACTGTCTGACAGTATTATATTACTGTCAGATATAGTATTATATTACTGTCAGATATTGTATTATATTACAGTCAGATATAGTATTATAACACTGTCTGACAGTAATATATTACTGTCAGATATAGTATTATATTACTGTCAGATATTGTATTTATATTACCGTCAGATATAGTATTATAATACTGTCTGACAGTATTATGTTACTGTCAGATAAAGTATTATATTACTGTTAGATATAGTGTTATAATACTGTCAGATATAGTATTATAATACTCTCTGACAGTATTATATTACTGTCAGATATAGTATTATATTACTGTCAGATATAGTATTATAATACTGTCTGATATAGTATTATAATACTGTCAGATATAGTAATATATTAGTGTCAGATATGGTATTATAATACTGTCAGATATAGTATTATAGTACTGTCAGATATAGTATTATATTACTGTCAGATATAGTATTATATTACTGTTAGATATAGTATTATAATACTGTCTGATATAGTATTATAATACTGTCAGATATAATATTATAATACTGTCAGATATAGAATTATAATACTGTCTGATATAGTATTATATTATTGTCAGATATAGTATTATATTACTGTCAGATATAGCATTATAATACTGTCAGATATAGTATTATAATACTGTCAGATATAGTATTATATTACTGTTAGATATAGTATTATATTACTATCAGATATAGTATTATATTACTGTCAGATATAGTATTATATTACTGTCAGATATAGTATTATATTACTGTCAGATATAGTATTATAATACTGTCAGATATAGTATTATAATACTGTCAGATATAGAATTATATTACTGTCAGATATATATTATATTACTGTCAGATATAGTATTATAGTACTGTCAGATATAGTATTATAATACTGTCAGATATAGTATTATAATACTGTCAGATATAGTATTATAATACTGTCAGATATAGTATTATATTACTGTCAGATATAGTATCATGATAATGTCAGTTATAGTATTATAATAATGTCAGATATAGTATTATATTACTGTCAGATATAGTATTATAATACTGTCAGATATAGTATTATATTACTGTCAGATATTGTATTATATTACTGTCAGAGATAGTATTATATTACTGTCAGATATAGTATTATATTACTGTCAGATATAGTATTATATTACTGTCAGATATAGTATTCATATTACTGTCAGATATAGTATTATATTACTGTCAGGTATAGTATTATAATACTGTCAGATATAGTATTATAATACTCTCAGTTATGGTATTATATTACTGTCAGATATAGTATTATATTACTGTCAGATATATTATTATATTACTGTCAGATATAGTATTATATTACTGTCAGATATAGTATTATATTACTGTCAGATATAGTATTATAATACTGTCTGATATTGTATTATATAACTGTCAGATATAGTATTATATTACTGTCTGATATAGTATTATATCACTGTCACATATAGTATTATAATACTGTCAGATATAGTATCATAATACTGTCAGATATAGTATTATAATACTGTCAGATATATTATTATAATACTGTAAGATATAATATTATATTACTGTTGGATATAGTATTATAATACTGTCTGATATAGTATTATAATACTGTCAGATATAGTATTATATTACTGTCAGATATAGTATTATAAACTGTCAGATATAGTATTATAATACTGTCAGTTATAGTATTATAACACTGTCAGATATAGTATTATAATACTGTCAGATATAGTATTATAATACTGTCAGATATATTATTATAATACTGTGAGATATAGTATTATATTACTGTCAGATATAGTATTATAATACTGTCAGATATAGTATTATATTACTGTCAGATATAGTTTTATATTACTGTCAGATCTAGTATTATAATACTGTCTGATATTGTATCATATCACTGTCAGATATAGTATAATAATACTGTCAGTTATAGTATTATATTACTGTCAGATATAGTATTATAATACTGTCAGATATTGTATTATATCACTGTCAGATATAGTATTACAATATTTCTGATACTGTATTATATCACTGTCAGATATAGTATTATAATACTATCAGATATAATATTATAATACTGTCAGATATAGAATTATATTACTGTCAGATATAGTATTATATTATTGCCAGATATTGTATTATAATACTGTCAGATATAGTATTATATTACTGTTAGATATAGTATTATAATACTGTCAGATATAATGTTATAATACTGTCAGATATATTATTATATTACTGTCAGATATAGTATTATAATGCTATCAGATATAGTATTATATTACTGTCAGATATAGTATTATATTACTGTCAGATATATTATTATAATACTGTCAGATAGAGTATTATAATACTGTCTGACAGTATTATATTCCTGTCAGATATAGTATTATATTACTGTTAGATATAGTATTATAATACTGTCAGATATAGTAATATATTATGTCAGATATAGTGTTATATTACTGTCAGATATAGTATTATATTACTGTCTGATATAGTATTATAATACTGTCAGATATAGTATTATATTACTGTCAGATATAGTATTATATTACTGTCTGATACAGTATTATAATACCGTCAGATATAGTATTATATTACTGTCTGATATAGTATTATATTACTCCCAGATCTAGTGTTATAATACTGTCAGATCTAGTATTATAATACTGTCTGAGAGTATTATATTATTGTCAGATATAGTATTATATTACTGTCAGATATAGTGTTATAATACTGTCAGATATAGTAATATATTACTGTCAGATATAGTGTTATAATAATATATGATAGAGTATTATAATATTGTCAGATATTGTATTATATTTCTGTCAGATATCGTATTATAATACATCTGAGATATAGTATTATATTACTGTTAGATATAGTATTATAATACTGTCAGATATTGTATTATATTACTGTCAGATATAGTATTATAATACTACTCAGATATAGTATTATATTACTGTCAGATATAGTATTATAATACTGTCTGACAGTATTATATTACTGTCAGATATAGTATTATATTACTGTCAGATATAGTATTATAATACTGTCAGATATAGTGTTATAATACTGTCAGATATAGTATTATAATACTGTCAGATATAGTATTATATTACTGTTAGATATAGTATTATAATACTGTCAGATATAGTATTATAATAATGTCTGAGATAGTATTATATTACTGTCAGATATAGTATTATATTACTGTCAGATATAATATTATATTACTGTCTGATATAGTATTATAATACTGTATGATAGAGTATTATATTATTGTCATATATAGTATTATAATACTCTCAGATATAGTATTATATTACTGTTAGATATAGTATTATAATACTGTCTGATATAGTATTATAATACTGTCAGATATAGTATTATATTACTGTTAGATATAGTATTATATTTCTGTCTGATATCGTATTATATTACTGTTAGATATATTATTATATTACTGTCAGATATAGTATTATATTACTGTCAGATATAGTATTATAATACTGTCAGATATAGTATTATAATACTGTCAGATATAGTATTATAATACTGTGAGATATAGTATTATATTACTGTCAGATATAGTATTATATTACTGTCAGATATAGTATTATAATACGGTCTTATAGAGTATTATAATACTGTCAGATATAGTATTATATTACTGTCAGATATAGTATTATAAACTGTCAGATATAGTATTATAATACTGTCAGTTATAGTATTATAATACTGTCAGATATAGTATTATATTACTGTCAGATATAGTATTATATTACTGTAAGATATTGTAGTGTATTACTGTCAGATATAGTATTATATTATGGTCAGATATAGTATTATAATACTGTCAGATATAGTATTATAATACTGTCAGATATAGTATTATAATACTGTCAGATATAGTATTATAATACTGTCTGACAGTATTATATTACTGTCAGATATAGTATTATATTACTGTCAGATATAGTGTTATAATACTGTTAGATATAGTATTATATTACTGTCAGATATAGTGTTATAATACTGTCTGATATAGTATTATAATACTGTCAGATATAGTATTATATTACTGTCAGATATAGTATTATATTACTGTCAGATATAGTATTATAATACTGTCAGATATAGTATTATAATACTGTCAGATATAGTATTATATTACTGTCAGATATAGTATTATATTACTGTAAGATATTGTATTATATTACTGTCAGATATAGTATTATATTATGGTCAGATATAGTATTATAATACTGTCAGATATAGTATTATAATACTGTCAGATATAGTATTATAATACTGTCAGATATAGTATTATATTACTGTTTGATATAGTATTCTATTTCTGTCAGATACAGTATTATATTACTGTCAGATATAGTATTATAATACTGTCTGATATTGTATTATATTACTGTTTGATATAGTATTATATTTCTAATTGATATAGTATTATATTACTGTCAGATATAGTATTATAATACTGTCAGATATAGTATTATAATACTGTCAGATATAGTATTATATTACTGTTAGATATAGTATTATAATACTGTCAGATATAGTATTATATTACTGTCAGATATAGTATTATATTACTGTCAGATATAGTATTATAATACTGTCTGACAGTATTATATTACTGCCAGATATAGTATTATATTACTGTCAGATATTGTATAATATTACTGTCAGATATAGTATTATAATACTTCTCAGTATAGTATTATAATACTGTCTGACAGAATTATATTACTGTCAGATATAGTATTATATTACTGTCAGTTATAGTGTTATAATACTGTCAGATATAGTATTATAATACTGTCAGATATAGTATTATATTACTGTCTGATATAGTATTGTTTTACTGTCAGATATAGTGTTATAATACTGTCAGATATAGTATTATAATACTGTCAGATATAGTATTATAATACTGTCAGATATAGTATTATATTACTGTCAGATATAGTATTATATTACTGTCAGATATAGTATTATATTACTGTCTGATATAGTATTATAATACTGTCAGATATAGTATTATATTACTGTCAGATATAGTATTATATTACTGTCTGATATAGTATTATAATACTGTCAGATATAGTATTATATTACTGTCAGATATAGTATTATGTTACTGTCTGATATAGTATTATATTACTGTCAGATCTAGTGTTATAATACTGTCAGATATAGTATTATAATACTGTCCGATATAGTGTAACAATACTGTCCGATATAGTATTATATTACTCTCAGATATAGTCTTATAATACTGTCTGATATAGTATTATAATATTGTCAGATATTGTATTATATTACTGTCAGATATAGTATTATAATACTTCTCAGATATAGTATTATATTACTGTTAGATATATTATTATAATACTGTCAGATATTGTATTATAATACTGTCAGATATAGTATTATAATACTTCTCAGATATAGTATTATATTACTGTCAGATATAGTATTATAATACTGTCTGACAGTATTATATTACTATCAGATATAGTATTATATTACTGTCAGATATAGTATTATAATACTGTCAGATATAGTGTTATAATACTGTCAGATATAGTATTATAATACTGTCAGATAGAGTATTATATTACTGTTAGATATAGTATTATAATACTGTCTGAGATAGTATTATATTACTGTCAGATATAGTATTATATTACTGTCAGATATAGTATTATATTACTGTCAGATATAGTATTATAATACTGTCAGATATAATATTATCATACTGTCAGATATAGAATTATAATACTGTCTGATATAGTATTGTATTATTGTCAGATATAGTATTATAATACTCTCAGATATAGTATTATATTACTGTTAGATATAGTATTATAATACTGTCAGATATAGTAATATATTATGTCAGATATAGTATTATATTACTGTCAGATATAGTATTATATTACTGTCTGATATAGTATTATAATACTGTCAGATATAGTATTATATTACTGTCAGATCTAGTGTTATAATACTGTCAGATCTAGTATTATAATACCGTCAGATATAGTATTATATTACTGTCTGATATAGTATTATATTACTCCCAGATCTAGTGTTATAATACTGTCAGATCTAGTATTATAATACTGTCTGAGAGTATTATATTATTGTCAGAAATAGTATTATATTACTGTCAGATATAGTGTTATAATACTGTCAGATATAGTAATATATTACTGTCAGATATAGTGTTATAATAATATATGATAGAGTATTATAATATTGTCAGATATTGTATTATATTTCTGTCAGATATCGTATTATAATACATCTCAGATATAGTATTATATTACTGTTAGATATAGTATTATAATACTGTCAGATATTGTATTATATTACTGTCAGATATAGTATTATAATACTTCTCAGATATAGTATTATATTACTGTCAGATATAGTATTATAATACTGTCTGACAGTATTATATTACTGTCAGATATAGTATTATATTACTGTCAGATATAGTATTATAATACTGTCAGATATAGTGTTATAATACTGTCAGATATAGTATTATAATACTGTCAGATATAGTATTATATTACTGTTAGATATAGTATTATAATACTGTCAGATATAGTATTATAATACTGTCTGATATAGTATTATAATACTGTATGATAGAGTATTATATTATTGTCATATATAGTATTATAATACTCTCAGATATAGTATTATATTACTGTTAGATATAGTATTATAATACTGTCTGATATAGTATTATAATACTGTCAGATATAGTATTATATTACTGTTAGATATAGTATTATATTTCTGTCTGATATCGTATTATATTACTGTCAGATATAGTATTATAATACTGTCAGATATAGTATTATAATACTGTCAGATATAGTATTATATTACTGTTAGATATATTATTATATTACTGTCAGTCAGATATAGTATTATATTACTGTCAGATATAGTATTATAATACTGTCAGATATAGTATTATAATACTGTCAGATATAGTATTATAATACTGTGAGATATAGTATTATATTACTGTCAGATATAGTATTATATTACTGTCAGATATAGTATTATAATACGGTCTTATAGAGTATTATAATACTGTCAGATATAGTATTATATTACTGTCAGATATAGTATTATAAACTGTCAGATATAGTATTATAATACTGTCAGTTATAGTATTATAATACTGTCAGATATAGTATTATATTACTGTCAGATATAGTATTATATTACTGTAAGATATTGTAGTATATTACTGTCAGATATAGTATTATATTATGGTCAGATATAGTATTATAATACTGTCAGATATAGTATTATAATACTGTCAGATATAGTATTATAATACTGTCAGATATAGTATTATAATACTGTCTGACAGTATTATATTACTGTCAGATATAGTATTATATTACTGTCAGATATAGTGTTATAATACTGTCTGATATAGTATTATAATACTGTCAGATATAGTATTATATTACTGTCAGATATAGTATTATATTACTGTAAGATATTGTATTATATTACTGTCAGATATAGTATTATAATACTGTCAGATATAGTATTATATTACTGTCTGATATAGTATTATAATACTGTCAGATATAGTATTATATTACTGTCAGATATAGTATTATGTTACTGTCTGATATAGTATTATATTACTGTCAGATCTAGTGTTATAATACTGTCAGATATAGTATTATAATACTGTCCGATATAGTGTAACAATACTGTCAGATATAGTATTATATTACTCTCAGATATAGTATTATAATACTGTCAGATATAATATTATCATACTGTCAGATATAGAATTATAATACTGTCTGATATAGTATTGTATTATTGTCAGATATAGTATTATAATACTCTCAGATATAGTATTATATTACTGTTGGATATAGTATTATAATACTGTCTGATATAGTATTATAATACTGTCAGGTATAGTGTTATAATATTGTCAGATATAGTATTATAATACTGTCAGATATAGTATTATATTACTGTTATTTATAGTATTATAATACTGTCAGATATAGTTTTATAATACCGTCAGATATAGTATTATATTACTGTCAGATATAGTGTTATAGTAATGTATGATAGAGTATTATAATATTGTCAGATATTGTATTATATTTCTGTCAGATATCGTATTATAATACATCTCAGATATAGTATTATATTACTGTTAGATATAGTATTATAATACTGTCAGATATTGTATTATATTACTGTCAGATATAGTATTATAATACTTCTCAGATATAGTATTATATTACTGTCAGATATAGTATTATAATACTGTCTGACAGTATTATATTACTGTCAGATATAGTATTATATTACTGTCAGATATAGTATTATAATACTGTCAGATATAGTGTTATAATACTGTCAGATATAGTATTATAATACTGTCAGATATAGTATTATATTACTGTTAGATATAGCATTATAATACTGTCAGATATAGTATTATAATACTGTCTGAGATAGTATTATATTACTGTCAGATATAGTATTATATTACTGTCAGATATAATATTATATTACTGTCTGATATAGTATTATAATACTGTATGATAGAGTATTATATTATTGTCATATATAGTATTATAATACTCTCAGATATAGTATTATATTACTGTTAGATATAGTATTATAATACTGTCTGATATAGTATTATAATACTGTCAGATATAGTATTATATTACTGTTAGATATAGTATTATATTTCTGTCTGATATCGTATTATATTACTGTCAGATATAGTATTATAATACTGTCAGATATAGTATTATAATACTGTCAGATATAGTATTATATTACTGTTAGATATATTATTATATTACTGTCAGTCAGATATAGTATTATATTACTGTCAGATATAGTATTATAATACTGTCAGATATAGTATTATAATACTGTCAGATATAGTATTATAATACTGTGAGATATAGTATTATATTACTGTCAGATATAGTATTATATTACTGTCAGATATAGTATTATAATACGGTCTTATAGAGTATTATAATACTGTCAGATATAGTATTATATTACTGTCAGATATAGTATTATAAACTGTCAGATATAGTATTATAATACTGTCAGTTATAGTATTATAATACTGTCAGATATAGTATTATATTACTGTCAGATATAGTATTATATTACTGTAAGATATTGTAGTATATTACTGTCAGATATAGTATTATATTATGGTCAGATATAGTATTATAATACTGTCAGATATAGTATTATAATACTGTCAGATATAGTATTATAATACTGTCTGACAGTATTATATTACTGTCAGATATAGTATTATATTACTGTCAGATATAGTGTTATAATACTGTCTGATATAGTATTATAATACTGTCAGATATAGTATTATATTACTGTCAGATATAGTATTATATTACTGTAAGATATTGTATTATATTACTGTCAGATATAGTATTATAATACTGTCAGATATAGTATTATATTACTGTCTGATATAGTATTATAATACTGTCAGATATAGTATTATATTACTGTCAGATATAGTATTATGTTACTGTCTGATATAGTATTATATTACTGTCAGATCTAGTGTTATAATACTGTCAGATATAGTATTATAATACTGTCCGATATAGTGTAACAATACTGTCAGATATAGTATTATATTACTCTCAGATATAGTCTTATAATACTGTCTGATATAGTATTATAATATTGTCAGATATTGTATTGTATTACTGTCAGATATAGTATTATAATACTGTCTGACAGTATTATATTTCTCTCAGATATAGTATTATATTACTGTCAGATATAGTATTATAATACTGTCAGATATAGTGTTATAATACTGTCAGATATAGTATTATAATACTGTCAGATATAGTATTATATTACTGTTAGATATAGTATTATAATACTGTCTGAGATAGTATTATATTACTGTCAGATATAGTATTATATTACTGTCAGATATAGTATTATATTACTGTCAGATATAGTATTATAATACTGTCAGATATAATATTATCATACTGTCAGATATAGAATTATAATACTGTCTGATATAGTATTGTATTATTGTCAGATATAGTATTATAATACTCTCAGATATAGTATTATATTACTGTTGGATATAGTATTATAATACTGTCTGATATAGTATTATAATACTGTCAGGTATAGTGTTATAATATTGTCAGATATAGTATTATAATACTGTCAGATATAGTATTATATTACTGTTATTTATAGTATTATAATACTGTCAGATATAGTTTTATAATACCGTCAGATATAGTATTATATTACTGTCAGATATAGTGTTATAGTAATGTATGATAGAGTATTATAATATTGTCAGATATTGTATTATATTTCTGTCAGATATCGTATTATAATACATCTCAGATATAGTATTATATTACTGTTAGATATAGTATTATAATACTGTCAGATATTGTATTATATTACTGTCAGATATAGTATTATAATACTTCTCAGATATAGTATTATATTACTGTCAGATATAGTATTATAATACTGTCTGACAGTATTATATTACTGTCAGATATAGTATTATATTACTGTCAGATATAGTATTATAATACTGTCAGATATAGTGTTATAATACTGTCAGATATAGTATTATAATACTGTCAGATATAGTATTATATTACTGTTAGATATAGCATTATAATACTGTCAGATATAGTATTATAATACTGTCTGAGATAGTATTATATTACTGTCAGATATAGTATTATATTACTGTCAGATATAATATTATATTACTGTCTGATATAGTATTATAATACTGTATGATAGAGTATTATATTATTGTCATATATAGTATTATAATACTCTCAGATATAGTATTATATTACTGTTAGATATAGTATTATAATACTGTCTGATATAGTATTATAATACTGTCAGATATAGTATTATATTACTGTTAGATATAGTATTATATTTCTGTCTGATATCGTATTATATTACTGTCAGATATAGTATTATAATACTGTCAGATATAGTATTATAATACTGTCAGATATAGTATTATATTACTGTTAGATATATTATTATATTACTGTAAGATATAGTATTATATTACTGTCAGATATAGTATTATAATACTGTCAGATATAGTATTATAATACTGTCAGATATAGTATTATAATACTGTGAGATATAGTATTATATTACTGTCAGATATAGTATTATATTACTGTCAGATATAGTATTATAATACGGTCTTATAGAGTATTATAATACTGTCAGATATAGTATTATATTACTGTCAGATATAGTATTATAAACTGTCAGATATAGTATTATAATACTGTCAGTTATAGTATTATAATACTGTCAGATATAGTATTATATTACTGTCAGATATAGTATTATATTACTGTAAGATATTGTAGTATATTACTGTCAGATATAGTATTATATTATGGTCAGATATAGTATTATAATACTGTCAGATATAGTATTATAATACTGTCAGATATAGTATTATAATACTGTCAGATATAGTATTATAATACTGTCTGACAGTATTATATTACTGTCAGATATAGTATTATATTACTGTCAGATATAGTGTTATAATACTGTCTGATATAGTATTATATTACTGTCAGATATAGTATTATATTACTGTCAGATATAGTATTATATTACTGTCAGATATAGTATTATAATACTGTCAGATATAATATTATCATACTGTCAGATATAGAATTATAATACTGTCTGATATAGTATTGTATTATTGTCAGATATAGTATTATAATACTCTCAGATATAGTATTATATTACTGTTGGATATAGTATTATAATACTGTCTGATATAGTATTATAATACTGTCAGGTATAGTGTTATAATATTGTCAGATATAGTATTATAATACTGTCAGATATAGTATTATATTACTGTTATTTATAGTATTATAATACTGTCAGATATAGTTTTATAATACCGTCAGATATAGTATTATATTACTGTCAGATATAGTGTTATAGTAATGTATGATAGAGTATTATAATATTGTCAGATATTGTATTATATTTCTGTCAGATATCGTATTATAATACATCTCAGATATAGTATTATATTACTGTTAGATATAGTATTATAATACTGTCAGATATTGTATTATATTACTGTCAGATATAGTATTATAATACTTCTCAGATATAGTATTATATTACTGTCAGATATAGTATTATAATACTGTCTGACAGTATTATATTACTGTCAGATATAGTATTATATTACTGTCAGATATAGTATTATAATACTGTCAGATATAGTGTTATAATACTGTCAGATATAGTATTATAATACTGTCAGATATAGTATTATATTACTGTTAGATATAGCATTATAATACTGTCAGATATAGTATTATAATACTGTCTGAGATAGTATTATATTACTGTCAGATATAGTATTATATTACTGTCAGATATAATATTATATTACTGTCTGATATAGTATTATAATACTGTATGATAGAGTATTATATTATTGTCATATATAGTATTATAATACTCTCAGATATAGTATTATATTACTGTTAGATATAGTATTATAATACTGTCTGATATAGTATTATAATACTGTCAGATATAGTATTATATTACTGTTAGATATAGTATTATATTTCTGTCTGATATCGTATTATATTACTGTCAGATATAGTATTATAATACTGTCAGATATAGTATTATAATACTGTCAGATATAGTATTATATTACTGTTAGATATATTATTATATTACTGTAAGATATAGTATTATATTACTGTCAGATATAGTATTATAATACTGTCAGATATAGTATTATAATACTGTCAGATATAGTATTATAATACTGTGAGATATAGTATTATATTACTGTCAGATATAGTATTATATTACTGTCAGATATAGTATTATAATACGGTCTTATAGAGTATTATAATACTGTCAGATATAGTATTATATTACTGTCAGATATAGTATTATAAACTGTCAGATATAGTATTATAATACTGTCAGTTATAGTATTATAATACTGTCAGATATAGTATTATATTACTGTCAGATATAGTATTATATTACTGTAAGATATTGTAGTATATTACTGTCAGATATAGTATTATATTATGGTCAGATATAGTATTATAATACTGTCAGATATAGTATTATAATACTGTCAGATATAGTATTATAATACTGTCAGATATAGTATTATAATACTGTCTGACAGTATTATATTACTGTCAGATATAGTATTATATTACTGTCAGATATAGTGTTATAATACTGTCTGATATAGTATTATAATACTGTCAGATATAGTATTATATTACTGTCAGATATAGTATTATATTACTGTAAGATATTGTATTATATTACTGTCAGATATAGTATTATAATACTTCTCAGATATAGTATTATATTACTGTTAGATATAGTATTATAATACTGTCAGATATTGTATTATATTACTGTCAGATATAGTATTATAATACTGTCAGATATAGTATTATATTACTGTTAGATATAGTATTATAATACTGTCAGATATAGTATTATATTACTGTCAGATATAGTATTATATTACTGTCAGATATAGTATTATAATACTGTCTGACAGTATTATATTACTGCCAGATATAGTATTATATTACTGTCAGATATTGTATAATATTACTGTCAGATATAGTATTATAATACTTCTCAGTATAGTATTATAATACTGTCTGACAGAATTATATTACTGTCAGATATAGTATTATATTACTGTCAGTTATAGTATTATAATACCTCTCAGATATAGTATTATATAACTGTCAGATATAGTATTATAATACTGTCTGACAGTATTATATTACTGTCAGATATAGTATTATATTACTGTCAGATATAGTATTATAATACTGTCAGATATAGTGTTATAATACTGTCAGATATAGTATTATAATACTGTCAGATATAGTATTATATTACTGTTAGATATAGTATTATAATACTGTCAGATATAGTATTATAATACTGTCTGAGATAGTATTATATTACTGTCAGATATAGTATTATATTACTGTCAGATATAGTATTATATTACTGTCTGATATAGTATTATAATACTGTCAGATATAGTATTATATTACTGTCAGATATAGTATTATGTTACTGTCTGATATAGTATTATATTACTGTCAGATCTAGTGTTATAATACTGTCAGATATAGTATTATAATACTGTCCGATATAGTGTAACAATACTGTCAGATATAGTATTATATTACTCTCATATATAGTCTTATAATACTGTCTGATATAGTATTATAATATTGTCAGATATTGTATTATATTACTGTCAGATATAGTATTATAATACTTCTCAGATATAGTATTATATTACTGTTAGATATATTATTATAATACTGTCAGATATTATATTATAATACTGTCAGATATAGTATTATAATACTTCTCAGATATAGTATTATATTACTGTCAGATATAGTATTATAATACTGTCTGACAGTATTATATTACTCTCAGATATAGTATTATATTACTGTCAGATATAGTATTATAATACTGTCAGATATAGTGTTATAATACTGTCAGATATAGTATTATAATACTGTCAGATATAGTATTATATTACTGTTAGATATAGTATTATAATACTGTCTGAGATAGTATTATATTACTGTCAGATATAGTATTATATTACTGTCAGATATAGTATTATATTACTGTCAGATATAGTATTATAATACTGTCAGATATAATATTATCATACTGTCAGATATAGAATTATAATACTGTCTGATATAGTATTGTATTATTGTCAGATATAGTATTATAATACTCTCAGATATAGTATTATATTACTGTTGGATATAGTATTATAATACTGTCTGATATAGTATTATAATACTGTGAGGTATAGTGTTATAATATTGTCAGATATAGTATTATAATACTGTCAGATATAGTATTATATTACTGTTATTTATAGTATTATAATACTGTCAGATATAGTTTTATAATACCGTCAGATATAGTATTATATTACTGTCAGATATAGTGTTATAGTACTGTATGATAGAGTATTATAATACTGTCAGATATTGTATTATATTACTGTCAGATATAGTTTTATAATACTTCTCAGATATAGTATTATATAACTGTCAGATATAGTATTATAATACTGTCTGACAGTATTATATTACTGTCAGATATAGTATTATATTACTGTCAGATATAGTATTATAATACTGTCAGATATAGTGTTATAATACTGTCAGATATAGTATTATAATACTGTCAGATATAGTATTATATTACTGTTAGATATAGTATTATAATACTGTCAGATATAGTATTATAATACTGTCTGAGATAGTATTATATTACTGTCAGATATATTATTATATTACTGTCAGATATAGTATTATATTACTGTCAGATATAGTATTATAATACTGTCAGATATAGAATTATAATACTGTCTGATATAGTATTATATTATTGTCAGATATAGTATTATAATACTCTCAGATATAGTATTATATTACTGTTAGATATAGTATTATAACACTGTCTGATATAGTATTATAATACTGTCAGATATAGTATTATATTACTGTTAGATATAGTATTATATTTTTGTCTGATATCGTATTGTATTACTGTCAGTTATAGTATTATAATACTGTCAGTTATAGTATTATATTACTGTAAGATATAGTATTATAATACTGTCAGATATTGTATTATATCACTGTCAGATATAGAATTATAATACTGCCAGATATAGTATTATATTACTGACAGATATAGTATTATAATACTGTCTAATAGAGTATTATAATACTGTCTGAGATAGTATTATATTACTGTCAGATATAGTATTATATTACTGTCAGATATAGTATTATATTACTGTCAGATATAGTATTGTAATACTGTCAGATATAATATTATCATACTGTCAGATATAGAATTATAATACTGTCTGATATAGTATTATATTATTGTCAGATATAGTATTATAATACTCTCAGATATAGTATTATATTACTGTTGGATATAGTATTATAATACTGTCTGATATAGTATTATAATACTGTCAGATATAGTATTATAATACTGTCAGATATAGTATTATAATACTGTCAGATATAGTATTATATTACTGTCAGATATAGTATTATATTACTGTCAGATATAGTATTATAATACTGTCTGATAGAGTATTATAATACTGTCTGACAGTATTTTATTACTGTCAGATATAGTATTATATTACTGTCAGATATTGTATTATATTACTGTCAGATATAGTATTATAATACTTCTCAGATATAGTATTATAATACAGTCTGACAGTATTATAATACTGTCAGATATAGTATTATAATACTGTCAGGTATAGTGTTATAATACTGTCAGATATAGTATTATAATACTGTCAGATATAGTATTATATTACTGTTATTTATAGTATTATAATACTGTCAGATATAGTTTTATAATACCGTCAGATATAGTATTATATTACTGTCAGATATAGTGTTATAATACTGTATGATAGAGTATTATAATATTGTCAGATATTGTATTATATTACTGTCAGATATAGTATTATAATACTTCTCAGATATAGTATTATATTACTGTTAGATATAGTATTATAATACTGTCAGATATTGTATTATATTACTGTCAGATATAGTATTATAATACTTCTCAGATATAGTATTATATAACTGTCAGATATAGTATTATAATACTGTCTGACAGTATTATATTACTGTCAGATATAGTATTATATTACTGTCAGATATAGTATTATAATACTGTCAGATATAGTATTATATTACTGTCAGATATAGTATTATATTACTGTCAGATATAGTATTATATTACTGTCAGATATAGTATTATAATACTGTCAGATATAATATTATAATACTGTCAGATATAGAATTATAATACTGTCTGATATAGTATAATATTATTGTCAGATATAGTATTATAATACTCTCAGAAATAGTATTATATTACTGTTCGATATAGTATTATAATACTGTCTGATATTGTATTATAATACTGTCAGATATAGTATTATATTACTGTTAGATATAGTATTATATTTTTGTCTGATATCGTATTGTATTACTGTCAGTTATAGTATTATAATACTGTCAGTTATAGTATTATATTACTGTAAGATATAGTATTATAATACTGTCAGATATTGTATTATATCACTGTCAGATATAGAATTATAATACTGCCAGATATAGTATTATATTACTGACAGATATAGTATTATAATACTGTCTAATAGAGTATTATAATACTGTCTGACAGTATTATATTACTGTCAGATATAGTATTATAATACTGTCAGATATAGTATTATATTACTGTTATTTATAGTATTATAATACTGTCAGATATAGTTTTATAATACTGTCAGATATAGTATTATATTACTCTCAGATATAGTTTTATAATACTGTATGATAGAGTATTATAATATTGTCAGATATTGTATTATATTACTGTCAGATATAGTATTATAATACTTCTCAGATATAGTATTATATTACTGTTAGATATAGTATTATAATACTGTCAGATATTGTATTATATTACTGTCAGATATAGTATTATAATACTTCTCAGATATAGTATTATATAACTGTCAGATATAGTATTATAATACTGTCTGACAGTATTATATTACTGTCAGATATAGTATTATATTACTGTCAGATATAGTATTATAATACTGTCAGATATAGTGTTATAATACTGTCAGATATAGTATTATAATACTGTCAGATATAGTATTATATTACTGTTAGATATAGTATTATAATACTGTCAGATATAATATTATAATACTGTCAGATATAGAATTATAATACTGTGTGATATAGTATTATATTATTGTCAGATATAGTATTATAATACTCTCAGATATAGTATTATATTACTGTTAGATATAGTATTATAATACTGTCTGATATAGTATTATAATACTGTCAGATATAGTATTATAATACTGTCAGATAGAGTATTATAATACTGTCTGACAGTATTATATTCCTGTTAGATATAGTGTTATAATACTGTCAGATATAGTATTATAATACTGTCAGATATAGTATTATAAAACTGTCAGATATAGTATTATATTACTGTAAGATATAGTATTATAATACTTTCAGATATAGTATTATATTACTGTCAGATATAGTATTATATTACTGTCAGATATAGTATTATATTACTGTCAGATATAGTATTATATTACTGTCAGATATAATATTATAATACTGTCAGATATAGAATTATAATACTGTCAGTTATAGTATTATATTACTGTAAGATATAGTATTATAATACTGTCAGATATAGTATTATATTACTGTCAGATATAGTATTATAATACTGTCTGATAGAGTATTATAATACTGTCTGACAGTATTATATTTCTGTCAGATATAGTATTATATTACTGTCAGATATTGTATTATATTACTGTCAGATATAGTATTATAATACTTCTCAGATATAGTATTATAATACTGTCTGACAGTATTATAATACTGTCAGATGTAGTATTATAATATTGTCAGATATAGTGTTATAATACTGTCAGATATAGTATTATAATACTGTCAGATATAGTATCATATTACCGTTAGATATAGTATTATAATACTGTCAGATATAGTATTATGTTAATGTCAGATATAGTATTATAAACTGTCAGATATAGTATTATAATACTGTCAGTTATAGTATTATAACACTGTCAGATATAGTATTATATTACTGTCAGATATAGTATTATAATACTGTCAGATATAGTATTATATTGCTGTCAGATATAGTATTATATTACTGTCAGATATAGTATTATAATATTGTCAGATATTGTAGTATATCATTGTCAGATATAGTATTATAATACTGTCAGTTATAGTATCATATTACTGTCAGATATAGTATTATAATACTGTCAGATATTGTATTATATTACTGTCAGATATAGTATTATAATACTGTCTGACAGTATTATATTACTCTCAGATATAGTATTATATTACTGTCAGATATAGTATTATAATACTGTCAGATATAGTGTTATAATACTGTCAGATATAGTATTATAATACTGTCAGATATAGTATTATATTACTGCTAGATATAGTAATATAATACTGTCAGATATAGTATTATAATACTGTCTGAGATAGTATTATATTACTGTCAGATATAGTATTATATTACTGTCAGATATAGTATTATATTACTGTCAGATATAGTATTTTAATACTGTCAGATATAATATTATAATACTGTCAGATATAGAATTATAAAACTGCCTGATATAGTATTATATTATTGTCAGATATAGTATTATAATACTCTCAGATATAGTATTATATTACTGTTGGATATAGTATTATAATACTGTCTGATATAGTATTATAATACTGTCAGATATAGTATTATAATACTGTCAGATATAGTATTATAATACTGTCAGATATAGTATTATATTACTGTCAGATATAGTATTATATTACTGTCAGATATAGTATTATAATACTGTCTGATAGAGTATTATAATACTGTCTGACAGTATTATATTACTGTCAGATATAGTATTATATTACTGTCAGATATTGTATTATATTACTGTCAGATATAGTATTATAATACTTCTCAGATATAGTATTATAATACAGTCTGACAGTATTATAATACTGTCAGATATAGTATTATAATACTGTCAGGTATAGTGTTATAATACTGTCAGATATAGTATTATAATACTGTCAGATATAGTATTATATTACTGTTATTTATAGTATTATAATACTGTCAGATATAGTTTTATAATACCGTCAGATATAGTATTATATTACTGTCAGATATAGTGTTATAATACTGTATGATAGAGTATTATAATATTGTCAGATATTGTATTATATTACTGTCAGATATAGTATTATAATACTTCTCAGATATAGTATTATATTACTGTTAGATATAGTATTATAATACTGTCAGATATTGTATTATATTACTGTCAGATATAGTATTATAATACTTCTCAGATATAGTATTATATAACTGTCAGATATAGTATTATAATACTGTCTGACAGTATTATATTACTGTCAGATATAGTATTATATTACTGTCAGATATAGTATTATAATACTGTCAGATATAGTGTTATAATACTGTCAGATATAGTATTATAATACTGTCAGATATAGTATTATATTACTGTTAGGTATAGTATTATAATACTGTCAGATATAGTATTATAATACTGTCTGAGATAGTATTATATTACTGTCAGATATAGTATTATATTACTGTCAGATATAGTATTATATTACTGTCAGATATAGTATTATAATACTGTCAGATATAATATTATAATACTGTCAGATATAGAATTATAATACTGTCTGATATAGTATTATATTATTGTCAGATATAGTATTATAATACTCTCAGATATAGTATTATATTAGTGTTAGATATAGTATTATAATACTGTCTGATATAGTATTATAATACTGTGAGGTATAGTGTTATAATATTGTCAGATATAGTATTATAATACTGTCAGATATAGTATTATATTACTGTTATTTATAGTATTATAATACTGTCAGATATAGTTTTATAATACCGTCAGATATAGTATTATATTACTGTCAGATATAGTGTTATAGTACTGTATGATAGAGTATTATAATACTGTCAGATATTGTATTATATTACTGTCAGATATAGTATTATAATACTTCTCAGATATAGTATTATATAACTGTCAGATATAGTATTATAATACTGTCTGACAGTATTATATTACTGTCAGATATAGTATTATATTACTGTCAGATATAGTATTATAATACTGTCAGATATAGTGTTATAATACTGTCAGATATAGTATTATAATACTGTCAGATATAGTATTATATTACTGTTAGATATAGTATTATAATACTGTCAGATATAGTATTATAATACTGTCTGAGATAGTATTATATTACTGTCAGATATATTATTATATTACTGTCAGATATAGTATTATATTACTGTCAGATATAGTATTATAATACTGTCAGATATAGAATTATAATACTGTCTGATATAGTATTATATTATTGTCAGATATAGTATTATAATACTCTCAGATATAGTATTATATTACTGTTAGATATAGTATTATAACACTGTCTGATATAGTATTATAATACTGTCAGATATAGTATTATATTACTGTTAGATATAGTATTATATTTTTGTCTGATATCGTATTGTATTACTGTCAGTTATAGTATTATAATACTGTCAGTTATAGTATTATATTACTGTAAGATATAGTATTATAATACTGTCAGATATTGTATTATATCACTGTCAGATATAGAATTATAATACTGCCAGATATAGTATTATATTACTGACAGATATAGTATTATAATACTGTCTAATAGAGTATTATAATACTGTCTGAGATAGTATTATATTACTGTCAGATATAGTATTATATTACTGTCAGATATAGTATTATATTACTGTCAGATATAGTATTGTAATACTGTCAGATATAATATTATCATACTGTCAGATATAGAATTATAATACTGTCTGATATAGTATTATATTATTGTCAGATATAGTATTATAATACTCTCAGATATAGTATTATATTACTGTTGGATATAGTATTATAATACTGTCTGATATAGTATTATAATACTGTCAGATATAGTATTATAATACTGTCAGATATAGTATTATAATACTGTCAGATATAGTATTATATTACTGTCAGATATAGTATTATATTACTGTCAGATATAGTATTATAATACTGTCTGATAGAGTATTATAATACTGTCTGACAGTATTTTATTACTGTCAGATATAGTATTATATTACTGTCAGATATTGTATTATATTACTGTCAGATATAGTATTATAATACTTCTCAGATATAGTATTATAATACAGTCTGACAGTATTATAATACTGTCAGATATAGTATTATAATACTGTCAGGTATAGTGTTATAATACTGTCAGATATAGTATTATAATACTGTCAGATATAGTATTATATTACTGTTATTTATAGTATTATAATACTGTCAGATATAGTTTTATAATACCGTCAGATATAGTATTATATTACTGTCAGATATAGTGTTATAATACTGTATGATAGAGTATTATAATATTGTCAGATATTGTATTATATTACTGTCAGATATAGTATTATAATACTTCTCAGATATAGTATTATATTACTGTTAGATATAGTATTATAATACTGTCAGATATTGTATTATATTACTGTCAGATACAGTATTATAATACTTCTCAGATATAGTATTATATAACTGTCAGATATAGTATTATAATACTGTCTGACAGTATTATATTACTGTCAGATATAGTATTATATTACTGTCAGATATAGTATTATAATACTGTCAGATATAGTATTATATTACTGTCAGATATAGTATTATATTACTGTCAGATATAGTATTATATTACTGTCAGATATAGTATTATAATACTGTCAGATATAATATTATAATACTGTCAGATATAGAATTATAATACTGTCTGATATAGTATTATATTATTGTCAGATATAGTATTATAATACTCTCAGAAATAGTATTATATTACTGTTAGATATAGTATTATAATACTGTCTGATATTGTATTATAATACTGTCAGATATAGTATTATATTACTGTTAGATATAGTATTATATTTTTGTCTGATATCGTATTGTATTACTGTCAGTTATAGTATTATAATACTGTCAGTTATAGTATTATATTACTGTAAGATATAGTATTATAATACTGTCAGATATTGTATTATATCACTGTCAGATATAGAATTATAATACTGCCAGATATAGTATTATATTACTGACAGATATAGTATTATAATACTGTCTAATAGAGTATTATAATACTGTCTGACAGTATTATATTACTGTCAGATATAGTATTATAATACTGTCAGATATAGTATTATATTACTGTTATTTATAGTATTATAATACTGTCAGATATAGTTTTATAATACTGTCAGATATAGTATTATATTACTGTCAGATATAGTTTTATAATACTGTATGATAGAGTATTATAATATTGTCAGATATTGTATTATATTACTGCCAGATATAGTATTATAATACTTCTCAGATATAGTATTATATTACTGTTAGATATAGTATTATAATACTGTCAGATATTGTATTATATTACTGTCAGATATAGTATTATAATACTTCTCAGATATAGTATTATATAACTGTCAGATATAGTATTATAATACTGTCTGACAGTATTATATTACTGTCAGATATAGTATTATATTACTGTCAGATATAGTATTATAATACTGTCAGATATAGTGTTATAATACTGTCAGATATAGTATTATAATACTGTCAGATATAGTATTATATTACTGTTAGATATAGTATTATAATACTGTCAGATATAATATTATAATACTGTCAGATATAGAATTATAATACTGTGTGATATAGTATTATATTATTGTCAGATATAGTATTATAATACTCTCAGATATAGTATTATATTACTGTTAGATATAGTATTATAATACTGTCTGATATAGTATTATAATACTGTCAGATATAGTATTATAATACTGTCAGATAGAGTATTATAATACTGTCTGACAGTATTATATTCCTGTTAGATATAGTGTTATAATACTGTCAGATATAGTATTATAATACTGTCAGATATAGTATTATAAAACTGTCAGATATAGTATTATATTACTGTAAGATATAGTATTATAATACTTTCAGATATAGTATTATATTACTGTCAGATATAGTATTATATTACTGTCAGATATAGTATTATATTACTGTCAGATATAGTATTATATTACTGTCAGATATAATATTATAATACTGTCAGATATAGAATTATAATACTGTCAGTTATAGTATTATATTACTGTAAGATATAGTATTATAATACTGTCAGATATAGTATTATATTACTGTCAGATATAGTATTATAATACTGTCTGATAGAGTATTATAATACTGTCTGACAGTATTATATTTCTGTCAGATATAGTATTATATTACTGTCAGATATTGTATTATATTACTGTCAGATATAGTATTATAATACTTCTCAGATATAGTATTATAATACTGTCTGACAGTATTATAATACTGTCAGATGTAGTATTATAATATTGTCAGATATAGTGTTATAATACTGTCAGATATAGTATTATAATACTGTCAGATATAGTATCATATTACCGTTAGATATAGTATTATAATACTGTCAGATATAGTATTATGTTAATGTCAGATATAGTATTATAAACTGTCAGATATAGTATTATAATACTGTCAGTTATAGTATTATAACACTGTCAGATATAGTATTATATTACTGTCAGATATAGTATTATAATACTGTCAGATATAGTATTATATTGCTGTCAGATATAGTATTATATTACTGTCAGATATAGTATTATAATATTGTCAGATATTGTAGTATATCATTGTCAGATATAGTATTATAATACTGTCAGTTATAGTATCATATTACTGTCAGATATAGTATTATAATACTGTCAGATATTGTATTATATTACTGTCAGATATAGTATTATAATACTGTCTGACAGTATTATATTACTCTCAGATATAGTATTATATTACTGTCAGATATAGTATTATAATACTGTCAGATATAGTGTTATAATACTGTCAGATATAGTATTATAATACTGTTAGATATAGTATTATATTACTGCTAGATATAGTAATATAATACTGTCAGATATAGTATTATAATACTGTCTGAGATAGTATTATATTACTGTCAGATATAGTATTATATTACTGTCAGATATAGTATTATATTACTGTCAGATATAGTATTTTAATACTGTCAGATATAATATTATAATACTGTCAGATATAGAATTATAAAACTGCCTGATATAGTATTATATTATTGTCAGATATAGTATTATAATACTCTCAGATATAGTATTATATTACTGTTGGATATAGTATTATAATACTGTCTGATATAGTATTATAATACTGTCAGATATAGTATTATAATACTGTCAGATATAGTATTATAATACTGTCAGATATAGTATTATATTACTGTCAGATATAGTATTATATTACTGTCAGATATAGTATTATAATACTGTCTGATAGAGTATTATAATACTGTCTGACAGTATTATATTACTGTCAGATATAGTATTATATTACTGTCAGATATTGTATTATATTACTGTCAGATATAGTATTATAATACTTCTCAGATATAGTATTATAATACAGTCTGACAGTATTATAATACTGTCAGATATAGTATTATAATACTGTCAGGTATAGTGTTATAATACTGTCAGATATAGTATTATAATACTGTCAGATATAGTATTATATTACTGTTATTTATAGTATTATAATACTGTCAGATATAGTTTTATAATACCGTCAGATATAGTATTATATTACTGTCAGATATAGTGTTATAATACTGTATGATAGAGTATTATAATATTGTCAGATATTGTATTATATTACTGTCAGATATAGTATTATAATACTTCTCAGATATAGTATTATATTACTGTTAGATATAGTATTATAATACTGTCAGATATTGTATTATATTACTGTCAGATATAGTATTATAATACTTCTCAGATATAGTATTATATAACTGTCAGATATAGTATTATAATACTGTCTGACAGTATTATATTACTGTCAGATATAGTATTATATTACTGTCAGATATAGTATTATAATACTGTCAGATATAGTGTTATAATACTGTCAGATATAGTATTATAATACTGTCAGATATAGTATTATATTACTGTTAGGTATAGTATTATAATACTGTCAGATATAGTATTATAATACTGTCTGAGATAGTATTATATTACTGTCAGATATAGTATTATATTACTGTCAGATATAGTATTATATTACTGTCAGATATAGTATTATAATACTGTCAGATATAATATTATAATACTGTCAGATATAGAATTATAATACTGTCTGATATAGTATTATATTATTGTCAGATATAGTATTATAATACTCTCAGATATAGTATTATATTAGTGTTAGATATAGTATTATAATACTGTCTGATATAGTATTATAATACTGTCAGATATAGTATTATATTACTGTTAGATATAGTATTATATTTTTGTCTGATATCGTATTGTATTACTGTCAGTTATAGTATTATAATACTGTCAGTTATAGTATTATATTACTGTAAGATATAGTATTATAATACTGTCAGATATTGTATTATATCACTGTCAGATATAGAATTATAATACTGCCAGATATAGTATTATATTACTGACAGATATAGTATTATAATACTGTCTAATAGAGTATTATAATACTGTCTGACAGTATTATATTACTGTCAGATATAGTATTATAATACCGTCAGATATAGTATTATATTACTGTTATTTATAGTATTATAATACTGTCAGATATAGTTTTATAATACTGTCAGATATAGTATTATATTACTGTCAGATATAGTGTTATAATACTGTATGATAGAGTATTATAATATTGTCAGATATTGTATTATATTACTGTCAGATATAGTATTATAATACTTCTCAGATATAGTATTATATTACTGTTAGATATAGTATTATAATACTGTCAGATATTGTATTATATTACTGTCAGATATAGTATTATAATACTTCTCAGATATAGTATTATATAAGTGTCAGATATAGTATTATAATACTGTCTGACAGTATTATATTACTGTCAGATATAGTATTATATTACTGTCAGATATAGTATTATAATACTGTCAGATATAGTGTTATAATACTGTCAGATATAGTATTATAATAATGTCAGATATAGTATTATATTACTGTTAGATATAGTATTATAATACTGTCAGATATAGTATTATAATACTGTCTGAGATAGTATTATATTACTGTCAGATATAGTATTATATTACTGTCAGATATAGTATTATATGACTGTCAGATATAGTATTATAATACTGTCAGATATAATATTATAATACTGTCAGATATAGAATTATAATACTGTCTGATATAGTATTATATTATTGTCAGATATAGTATTATAATACTCTCAGATATAGTATAATATTACTGTTAGATATAGTATTATAATACTGTCTGATATAGTATTATAATACTGTCAGATATAGTATTATAATACTGTCAGATAGAGTATTATAATACTGTCTGACAGTATTATATTCCTGTTAGATATAGTGTTATAATACTGTCAGATATAGTATTATAATACTGTCAGATATAGTATTATAACACTGTCAGATATAGTATTATATTACTGTAAGATATAGTATTATAATACTTTCAGATATAGTATTATATTACTGTCAGATATAGTATTATATTACTGTCAGATATAGTATTATATTATTGTCAGATATAATATTATAATACTGTCAGATATAGAATTATAATACTGTCAGTTATAGTATTATATTACTGTAAGATATAGTATTATAATACTGTCAGATATTGTATTATATCACTGTCAGATATAGTATTATAATACTGCCAGATATAGTATTATATTACTGTCAGATATAGTATTATAATACTGTCTGATAGAGTATTATAATACTGTCTGACAGTATTATATTTCTGTCAGATATAGTATTATATTACTGTCAGATATTGTATTATATTACTGTCAGATATAGTATTATAATACTTCTCAGATATAGTATTATAATACTGTCTGACAGTATTATAATACTGTCAGATGTAGTATTATAATATTGTCAGATATAGTGTTATAATACTGTCAGATATAGTATTATAATACTGTCAGATATAGTATCATATTACCGTTAGATATAGTATTATAATACTGTCAGATATAGTATTATGTTAATGTCAGATATAGTATTATAAACTGTCAGATATAGTATTATAATACTGTCAGTTATAGTATTATAACACTGTCAGATATAGTATTATATTACTGTCAGATATAGTATTATAATACTGTCAGATATAGTATTATATTGCTGTCAGATATAGTATTATATTACTGTCAGATATAGTATTATAATATTGTCAGATATTGTATTATATCATTGTCAGATATAGTATTATAATACTGTCAGTTATAGTATTATATTACTGTCAGATATAGTATTATAATACTGTCAGATATTGTATTATATTACTGTCAGATATAGTATTATAATACTGTCTGACAGTATTATATTACTCTCAGATATAGTATTATATTACTGTCAGATATAGTATTATAATACTGTCAGATATAGTGTTATAATACTGTCAGATATAGTATTATAATACTGTCAGATATAGTATTATAATACTCTCAGTTATAGTATTATATTACTGTCAGATATAGTATTATATTACTGTCAGATATAGTATTATATTACTGTAAGATATAGTATTATATTACTGTCAGATATAGTATTATAATACTGTCTGATATTGTATTATATCACTGTCAGATATAGTATTATAACACTGTCAGATATAGTATTATAATACTGTCAGATATAGTATTATAATACTGTAAGATATAGTATTATATTACTGTCAGATATAGTATTATAATACTGTCAGATATGTTATTATAATACTGTAAGATATAGTATTATATTACTGTCAGATATAGTATTATAATACTGTCAGATATAGTATTATATTACTGTCAGATATAGTATTATAATACTGTCTGACAGTATTATATTACTCTCAGATATAGTATTATATTACTGTCAGATATAGTATTATATTACTGTTATTTATAGTATTATAATACTGTCAGATATAGTTTTATAATACTGTCAGATATAGTATTATATTACTGTCAGATATAGTATTATACTACTGTTAGATATAGTATTATAATACTCTCAGATATAGTATTATATTACTGTCAGATATAGTATTATATTACTGTCAGATATAGTATTATATTACTGTCAGATATAATATTATAATACTGTCAGATATAGAATTATAATACTGTCAGTTATAGTATTATATTACTGTAAGATATAGTATTATAATACTGTCAGATATTGTATTATATCACTGTCAGATATAGTATTATAATACTGCCAGATATAGTATTATATTACTGTCAGATATAGTATTATAATACTGTCTGACAGAGTATTATAATACTGTCTGACAGTATTATATTTCTGTCAGATATAGTATTATATTACTGTCAGATATTGTATTATATTACTGTCAGATATAGTATTATAATACTTCTCAGATATAGTATTATAATACTGTCTGACAGTATTATAATACTGTCAGATGTAGTATTATAATATTGTCAGATATAGTGTTATAATACTGTCAGATATAGTATTATAATACTGTCAGATATAGTATCATATTACCGTTAGATATAGTATTATAATACTGTCAGATATAGTATTATGTTAATGTCAGATATAGTATTATAAACTGTCAGATATAGTATTATAATACTGTCAGTTATAGTATTATAACACTGTCAGATATAGTATTATATTACTGTCAGATATAGTATTATAATACTGTCAGATATAGTATTATATTGCTGTCAGATATAGTATTATATTACTGTCAGATATAGTATTATAATATTGTCAGATATTGTATTATATCATTGTCAGATATAGTATTATAATACTGTCAGTTATAGTATTATATTACTGTCAGATATAGTATTATAATACTGTCAGATATTGTATTATATTACTGTCAGATATAGTATTATAATACTGTCTGACAGTATTATATTACTCTCAGATATAGTATTATATTACTGTCAGATATAGTATTATATTACTGTCAGATATAGTATTATAATACTGTCAGATATAGTATTATATTACTGTTATTTATAGTATTATAATACTGTCAGATATAGTTTTATAATACTGTCAGATATAGTATTATATTACTGTCAGATATAGTGTTATAATACTGTATGATAGAGTATTATAATATTGTCAGATATTGTATTATATTACTGTCAGATATAGTATTATAATACTTCTCAGATATAGTATTATATTACTGTTAGATATAGTATTATAATACTGTCAGATATTGTATTATATTACTGTCAGATATAGTATTATAATACTTCTCAGATATAGTATTATATAACTGTCAGATATAGTATTATAATACTGTCTGACAGTATTATATTATTGTCAGATATAGTATTATATTACTGTCAGATATAGTATTATAATACTGTCAGATATAGTGTTATAATACTGTCAGATATAGTATTATAATACTGTCAGATATAGTATTATATTACTGTTAGATATAGTATTATAATACTGTTAGATATAGTATTATAATACTGTCTGAGATAGTATTATATTACTCTCAGATATAGTATTATATTACTGTCAGATATAGTATTATATTACTGTCAGATATAGTATTATAATACTGTCAGATATAATATTATAATACTGTCAGATATAGAATTATAATACTGTCTGATATAGTATTATATTATTGTCAGATATAGTATTATAATACTCTCAGATATAGTATTATATTACTGTTAGATATAGTATTATAATACTGTCTGATATAGTATTATAATACTGTCAGATATAGTATTATAATACTGTCAGATAGAGTATTATTATACTGTCTGACAGTATTATATTCCTGTTAGATATAGTGTTATAATACTGTCAGATATAGTATTATAATACTGTCAGATATAGTATTATAACACTGTCAGATATAGTATTATATTACTGTAAGATATAGTATTATAATACTTTCAGATATAGTATTATATTACTGTCAGATATAGTATTATATTACTGTCAGATATAGTATTATATTACTGTCAGATATAATATTATAATACTGTCAGATATAGAATTATAATACTGTCAGTTATAGTATTATATTACTGTAAGATATAGTATTATAATACTGTCAGATATTGTATTATATCACTGTCAGATATAGTATTATAATACTGCCAGATATAGTATTATATTACTGTCAGATATAGTATTATAATACTGTCTGATAGAGTATTATAATACTGTCTGACAGTATTATATTTCTGTCAGATATAGTATTATATTACTGTCAGATATTGTATTATATTATTGTCAGATATAGTATTATAATACTTCTCAGATATAGTATTATAATACTGTCAGTTATAGTATTATATTACTGTCAGATATAGTATTATAATACTGTCAGATGTAGTATTATAATATTGTCAGATATAGTGTTATAATACTGTCAGATATAGTATTATAATACTGTCAGATATAGTATCATATTACCGTTAGATATAGTATTATAATACTGTCAGATATAGTATTATAACACTGTCAGATATAGTATTATAATACTGTCAAATATAGTATTATAATACTGACAGATATATTATTATAATACTGTCAGATATAGTATTATATTACTGTCAGATATAGTATTATAATACTGTCAGATATAGTATTATATTACTGTCAGTTATAGTATTATAACACTGTCAGATATAGTATTATATTACTGTCAGATATAGTATTATAATACTGTCAGATATAGTATTATATTGCTGTCAGATATAGTATTATATTACTGTCAGATATAGTATTATAAAATTGTCAGATATTGTATTATATCATTGTCAGATATAGTATTATAATACTGTCAGTTATAGTATTATATTACTGTCAGATATAGTATTATAATACTGTCAGATATTGTATTATATTACTGTCAGATATAGTATTATAATACTGTCTGACAGTATTATATTACTCTCAGATATAGTATTATATTACTGTCAGATATAGTATTATAATACAGTCAGATATAGTGTTATAATACTGTCAGATATAGTATTATAATACTGTCAGATATAGTATTATAATACTCTCAGTTATAGTATTATATTACTTTCAGATATAGTATTATATTACTGTCAGATATAGTATTATATTACTGTCAGATATAGTATTATATTACTGTCAGATATAGTATTATAATACTGTCTGATATTGTATTATATCACTGTCAGATATAGTATTATAATACTGTCAGTTATAGTATTATAACACTGTCAGATATAGTATTATAATACTGTCAGATATAGTATTATAATACTGTAAGATATAGTATTATATTACTGTCAGATATAGTATTATAATACTGTCAGATATGTTATTATAATACTGTAAGATATAGTATTATATTACTGTCAGATATAGTATTATAATACTGTCAGATATAGTATTATATTACTGTCAGATATAGTATTATAATACTGTCTGACAGTATTATATTACTCTCAGATATAGTATTATATTACTGTCAGATATAGTATTATAATACTGTCAGATATAGTGTTATAATACTGTCAGATATAGTATTATAATACTGTCAGATATAGTATTATATTACTGCTAGATATAGTATTATAATACTGGCAGATATAGTATTATAATACTGTCTGAGATAGTATTATATTACTGTCAGATATAGTATTATATTACTGTCAGATATAGTATTATATTACTGTCAGATATGGTATTTTAATACTGTCAGATATAATATTATAATACTGTCAGATATAGAATTATAATACTGCCTGATATAGTATTATATTATTGTCAGATATAGTATTATAATACTGTCAGATAGAGTATTACAATACTGTCTGACAGTATTATATTCCTGTCAGATATAGTATTATAATACTCTCAGATATAGTATTATATTACTGTTGGATATAGTATTATAATACTGTCTGATATAGTATTATAATACTGTCAGATATAGTATTATATTACTGTTAGATATAGTATTATATTTCTGTCTGATATCGTATTATAATACTGTCAGTTATAGTATTATAACACTGTCAGATATAGTATTATAATACTGTCAGATATAGTATTATAATACTGTCAGATATATTATTATAATACTGTGAGATATAGTATTATATTACTGTCAGATATAGTATTATAATACTGTCAGATATAGTATTATATTACTGTCAGATATAGTATTATATTACTGTCTGATATAGTATTATAATACTGTCTGATATTGTATTATATCACTGTCAGATATTGTATTATAGTACTGTCAGATATAGTATTATAATAGTTCTGATACTGAATTATATCACTGTCAGATATAGTATTATAATACTGTCAGATATAGTATTATATTACTGTCAGATATAGTATTATAATACCGTCAGATATATTATTATAATACTGTAAGATATAGTATTATATTACTGTCAGATATAGTATTATAATACTATCAGATATAATATTATAATACTGTCAGATATAGAATTATATTACTGTCAGATATAGTATTATATTATTGTCAGATATAGTATTATAATACTGTCAGATATAGTATTATATTACTGTTAGATATAGTATTATAATACTGTCAGATATAATGTTATAATACTGTCAGATATATTATTATATTACTGTCAGATATAATATTATAATGCTATCAGATATAGTATTATATTACTGTCAGATATAGTATTATATTACTGTCAGATATAGTATTATAATACTGTCAGATAGAGTATTATAATACTGTCTGACAGTATTATATTCCTGTCAGATATAGTATTATATTACTGTTAGATATAGTGTTATAATACTGTCAGATATAGTATTATAATACTGTCAGATATAGTATTATAATACTGTCAGATATAGTAATGTATTATGTCAGATAGAGTATTATATTACTGTCAGATATAGTATTATATTACCGTCTGATATAGTATTATAATACTGTCAGATATAGTATTATATTACTGTCAGATATAGTATTATATTACTGTCTGATACAGTATAATAATACCGTCAGATATAGTATTATATTACTGTCTGACAGTATTATATTCCTGTCAGATATAGTATTATATTACTGTCAGATATAGTATTATAATACTGTCAGATATGGTATTATATTACTGTCAGATATAGTATTATAATACTTCTCAGATATAGTATTATATTACTGTCAGATATAGTATTATAATACTGTCTGACAGTATTATATTACTGTCAGATATAGTATTATATTACTGTCAGATATAGTATTATAATACTGTCAGATATAGTATTATATTACTGTTAGATATAGTATTATAAAACTGTCAGATATATTATTATAATACTGTCTGAGATAGTATTATATTACTGTCAGATATAGTATTATATTACTGTCAGATATAATATTATATTACTGTCTGATATAGTATTATAATACTGTATGATAGAGTATTATATTATTGTCAGATATAGTATTATAATACTCTCAGATATAGTATTATATTACTGTTAGATATAGTATTATAATACTGTCTGATATAGTATTATAATACTGTCAGATATAGTATTATATTACTGTTAGATATAGTATTATATTTCTGTCTGATATCGTATTATATTACTGTCAGATATAGTATTATAATACTGTCAGATATAGTATTATAATACTGTCAGATATAGTATTATATTACTGTTAGATATAGTATTATAATACTGTCAGATATAGTGTTATAATACTGTCAGATATAGTATTATAATACTGTCAGATATAGTATTATATTACTGCTAGATATAGTATTATAATACTGGCAGATATAGTATTATAATACTGTCTGAGATAGTATTATATTACTGTCAGATATAGTATTATATTACTGTCAGATATAGTATTATATTACTGTCAGATATAGTATTTTAATACTGTCAGATATAATATTATAATACTGTCAGATATAGAATTATAATACTGCCTGATATAGTATTATATTATTGTCAGATATAGTATTATAATACTGTCAGATAGAGTATTACAATACTGTCTGACAGTATTATATTCCTGTCAGATATAGTATTATAATACTCTCAGATATAGTATTATATTACTGTTGGATATAGTATTATAATACTGTCAGATATAGTATTATATTACTGTTAGATATAGTATTATATTTCTGTCTGATATCGTATTATAATACTGTCAGTTATAGTATTATAACACTGTCAGATATAGTATTATAATACTGTCAGATATAGTATTATAATACTGTCAGATATATTATTATAATACTGTGAGATATAGTATTATATTACTGTCAGATATAGTATTATAATACTGTCAGATATAGTATTATATTACTGTCAGATATAGTATTATATTACTGTCTGATATAGTATTATAATACTGTCTGATATTGTATTATATCACTGTCAGATATTGTATTATAGTACTGTCAGATATAGTATTATAATAGTTCTGATACTGTATTATATCACTGTCAGATATAGTATTATAATACTGTCAGATATAGTATTATATTACTGTCAGATATAGTATTATAATACCGTCAGATATATTATTATAATACTGTAAGATATAGTATTATATTACTGTCAGATATAGTATTATAATACTATCAGATATAATATTATAATACTGTCAGATATAGAATTATATTACTGTCAGATATAGTATTATATTATTGTCAGATATAGTATTATAATACTGTCAGATATAGTATTATATTACTGTTAGATATATTATTATATTACTGTCAGATATAATATTATAATGCTATCAGATATAGTATAATATTACTGTCAGATATAGTATTATATTACTGTCAGATATAGTATTATAATACTGTCAGATAGAGTATTATAATACTGTCTGACAGTATTATATTCCTGTCAGATATAGTATTATATTACTGTTAGATATAGTGTTATAATACTGTCAGATATAGTATTATAATACTGTCAGATATAGTATTATAATACTGTCAGATATAGTAATGTATTATGTCAGATAGAGTATTATATTACTGTCAGATATAGTATTATATTACCGTCTGATATAGTATTATAATACTGTCAGATATAGTATTATATTACTGTCAGATATAGTATTATATTACTGTCTGATACAGTATAATAATACCGTCTGATATAGTATTATAATACTGTATGATAGAGTATTATATTATTGTCAGATATAGTATTATAATACTCTCAGATATAGTATTATATTACTGTTACATATAGTATTATAATACTGTCTGATATAGTATTATAATACTGTCAGATATAGTATTATATTACTGTCAGATATAGTATTATAATACTGTCAGATATAGTATTATAATACTGTCAGATATAGTATTATAATACTGTCAGATATAGTATTATATTACTGTTAGATATAGTATTATATTACTGTCAGATATAGTATTATATTACTGTCAGATATAGTATTATAATACTGTCAGATATAGTATTATAATACTGTCAGATATAGTATTATAATACTGTCAGATATAGTATTATATTACTGTCAGATATAGTATAATATTACTGTCAGATATAGTATTATAATACTGTCTTATAGAGTATTATAATACTGTCAGATATAGTATTATATTACTGTCAGATATAGTATTATAAACTGTCAGATATAGTATTATAATACTGTCAGTTATAGTATTATAACACTGTCAGATATAGTATTATAATACTGTCAAATATAGTATTATAATACTGACAGATATATTATTATAATACTGTCAGATATAGTATTATATTACTGTCAGATATAGTATTATAATACTGTCAGATATAGTATTATATTACTGTCAGATATAGTATTATATTACTGTCAGATCTAGTATTATAATACTGTCTGATATTGTATCATATCCCTGTCAGATATAGTATTATAATACTGTCAGATATTGTATTATATCACTGTCAGATATTGTATTATATCACTGTCAGATATAGTATTATATTACTATCAGATATAGTATTATAATACTCTCAGATATAATATTATAATACTGTCAGATATAGAATTATATTACAGTCAGATATAGTATTATATTATTGTCAGATATAGTATTATAATACTGTCAGATATAATGTTATAATACTGTCAGATATATTATTATATTACTGTCAGATATAGTATTATAATGCTATCAGATATAGTATTATATTACTGTCTGATATAGTATTATAATACTGTCAGATATAGTATTATATTACTGTCAGATATAGTATTATATTACTGTCTGATACAGTATTATAATACCGTCAGATATAGTATTATATTACTGTCAGATATAGTATTATATTACTGTCTGATATAGTATTATATTACTGTCAGATCTAGTGTTATAATACTGTCAGATATAGTATTATAATACTGTCTGACAGTATTATATTATTGTCAGATATAGTATTATATTACTGTCAGATATAGTGTTATAACACTGTATGATAGAGTATTATAATATTGTCAGATATTGTATTATATTTCTGTTAGATATAGTATTATAATACTTCTCAAATATAGTATTATATTACTGTTAGATATAGTATTATAATACTGTCAGATATAATGTTATAATACTGTCAGATATATTATTATATTACTGTCAAATATAGTATTATAATGCTATAAGATATAGTATTATATTACTGTCAGATATAGTATTATATTACTGTCAGATATAGTATTATAATACTGTCAGATAGAGTATTATAATACTGTCTGACAGTATTATATTCCTGTCAGATATAGTATTATATTATTGTTAGATATAGTGTTATAATACTGTCAGATATAGTATTATAATACTGTCAGATATAGTATTATAATACTGTCAGATATAGTATTATACTACTGTCAGATATAGTATTATATTACTATCTGATACAGTATTATAATACCGTCAGATATAGTATTATATTACTGTCAGATATAGTATTATATTACTGTCAGATCTAGTGTTATAATACTGTCAGATCTAGTATTATAATACTGTCTGACAGTATTATATTATTGTCAGATATAGTATTATTTTACTGTCAGATATAGTGTTATAATACTGTCAGATATAGTATTATATTACTGTCAGATATAGTGTTATAATACTGTATGATAGAGTATTATAATATTGTCAGATATTGTATTATATTTCTGTCAGATATAGTATTATAATACTTCTCAGATATAGTATTATATTACTGTCTGATATAGTATTATAATACTGTCAGATATAGTATTATATTACTGTCAGATATAGTATTATATTACTGTCTGATACAGTATTATAATACCGTCAGATATAGTATTATATTACTGTCAGATATAGTATTATATTACTGTCTGATATAGTATTATATTACTGTCAGATCTAGTGTTATAATACTGTCAGATATAGTATTATAATACTGTCTGACAGTATTATATTATTGTCAGATATAGTATTATATTACTGTCAGATATAGTGTTATAATACTGTCAGATATAGTATTATATTACTGTCAGATATAGTGTTATAACACTGTATGATAGAGTATTATAATATTGTCAGATATTGTATTATATTTCTGTTAGATATAGTATTATAATACTTCTCAAATATAGTATTATATTACTGTTAGATATAGTATTATAATACTGTCAGATATAATGTTATAATACTGTCAGATATATTATTATATTACTGTCAAATATAGTATTATAATGCTATAAGATATAGTATTATATTACTGTCAGATATAGTATTATATTACTGTCAGATATAGTATTATAATACTGTCAGATAGAGTATTATAATACTGTCTGACAGTATTATATTCCTGTCAGATATAGTATTATATTATTGTTAGATATAGTGTTATAATACTGTCAGATATAGTATTATAATACTGTCAGATATAGTATTATAATACTGTCAGATATAGTATTATATTACTGTCAGATATAGTATTATATTACTATCTGATACAGTATTATAATACCGTCAGATATAGTATTATATTACTGTCAGATATAGTATTATATTACTGTCAGATCTAGTGTTATAATACTGTCAGATCTAGTATTATAATACTGTCTGACAGTATTATATTATTGTCAGATATAGTATTATTTTACTGTCAGATATAGTGTTATAATACTGTCAGATATAGTATTATATTACTGTCAGATATAGTGTTATAATACTGTATGATAGAGTATTATAATATTGTCAGATATTGTATTATATTTCTGTCAGATATAGTATTATAATACTTCTCAGATATAGTATTATATTACTGTCTGATATAGTATTATAATACTGTCTGATATTGTATCATATCCCTGTCAGATATAGTATTATAATACTGTCAGATATTGTATTATATAACTGTCAGATATTGTATTATATCACTGTCAGATATAGTATTATATTACTATCAGATATAGTATTATAATACTCTCAGATATAGTATTATATTACTGTTAGATATAGTATTATATTACTGTCAGATATAGTATTATATTACTGTCAGATATTGTATTATATTACTGTCAGATATAGTATTATAATACTGTCAGATATAGTATTATAATACTGTCAGATATAGTATTATAATACTGTCAGATATAGTATTATATTACTGTCAGATATAGTATTATATTACTGTCAGATATATTATTATAATACTGTCTTATAGGGTATTATAATACTGTCAGATATAGTATTATATTACTGTCAGATATAGTATTATAAACTGTCAGATATAGTATTATAATACTGTCAGTTATAGTATTATAACACTGTCAGATATAGTATTATAATACTGTCAGATATAGTATTATAATACTGACAGATATATTATTATAATACTGTCAGATATAGTATTATATTACTGTCAGATATAGTATTATATTACTGTCAGATCTAGTATTATAATACTGTCTGATATTGTATCATATCACTGTCAGATATAGTATAATAATACTGTCAGTTATAGTATTATATTACTGTCAGATATAGTATTATAATACTGTCATATATTGTATTATATCACTGTCAGATATAGTATTATAATACTGTCAGATATTGTATTATATCACTGTCAGATATTGTATTATATTACTGTCAGATATAGTATTATAATATTTCTGATACTGTATTATATCACTGTCAGATATAGTATTATATTTCTGTCAGATATAGTATTATAATACTATCAGATATAATATTATAATACTGTCAGATATAGAATTATATTACTGTCAGATATAGTATTATATTATTGTCAGATATAGTATTATAATACTGTCAGATATAGTATTATATTACTGTTAGATATAGTATTATAATACTGTCAGATATAATGTTATAATACTGTCAGATATATTATTATATTACTGTCAGATATAGTATTATAATGCTATCAGATATAGTATTATATTACTGTCAGATATCGTATTATATTACTGTCAGATATAGTATTATGATACTGTCAGATAGAGTATTATAATACTGTCTGACAGTATTATATTGCTGTCAGATATAGTATTATATTACTGTTAGATATAGTGTTATAATACTGTCAGATATAGTATTATAATACTGTCAGATATAGTATTATAATACTGTCAGATATAGTAATATATTATGTCAGATATAGTATTATATTACTGTCAGATATAGTATTATATTACTGTCTGATATAGTATTATAATACTGTCAGATATAGTATTATATTACTGTCAGATATAGTATTATATTACTATCTGATACAGTATTATAATACTGTCAGATATAGTATTATATTACTGTCAGATATAGTATTATATTACTGTCTGATATAGTATTATATTACTGTCAGATCTAGTGTTATAATACTGTCAGATATAGTATTATAATACTGCCTGACAGTATTATATTATTGTCAGATATAGTATTATATTACTGTCAGATATAGTGTTATAATACTGTCAGATATAGTATTATATTACTGTCAGATATAGTGTTATAACACTGTATGATAGAGTATTATAATATTGTCAGATATTGTATTATATTTCTGTTAGATATAGTATTATAATACTTCTCAGATATAGCATTATATTACTGTTAGATATAGTATTATAATACTGTCAGATATAATGTTATAATACTGTCAGATATATTATTATATTACTGTCAGATATAGTATTATAATGCTATCAGATATAGTATTATATTACTGTCAGATATATTATTATATTACTGTCAGATATAGTATTATACTACTGTCAGATAGAGTATTATAATACTGTCTGACAGTATTATATTCCTGTCAGATATAGTATTATATTACTGTTAGATATAGTGTTATAATACTGTCAGATATAGTATTATAATACTGTCAGATATAGTATTATAATACTGTCAGATATAGTAATATATTATGTCAGATATAGTATTATATTACTGTCTGATACAGTATTATAATACCGTCAGATATAGTATTATATTACTGTCAGATATAGTATTATATCACTGTCTGATATAGTATTATATTACTGTCTGATACAGTATTATAATACCGTCAGATATAGTATTATATTACTGTCAGATATAGTATTATATCACTGTCTGATATAGTATTATATTACTGTCAGATCTAGTGTTATAATACTGTCAGATCTAGTATTATAATACTGTCTGACAGTATTATATTATTGTCAGATATAGTATTATATTACTGTCAGATATAGTGTTATAATACTGTCAGATATAGTATTATATTACTGTCAGATATCGTGTTATAATACTGTATGATAGAGTATTATAATATTGTCAGATATTGTATTATATTTCTGTCAGATATAGTATTATAATACTTCTCAGATATAGTATTATATTACTGTTAGATATAGTATTATAATACTGTCAGATATTGTATTATAATACTGTCTGAGATAGTATTATATTACTGTCAGATATAGTATTATATTACTGTCAGATATAATATTATATTACTGTCTGATATAGTATTATAATACTGTATGATAGAGTATTATATTATTGTCAGATATAGTATTATGATACTCTCAGATATAGTATTATATTACTGTTAGATATAGTATTATAATACTGTCTGATATAGTATTATAATACTGTCAGATATAGTATTATATTACTGTTAGATATAGTATTATATTTCTGTCTGATATCGTATTATATTACTGTCAGATATAGTATTATAATACTGTCAGATATAGTATTATATTACTGTCAGATATAGTATTATATTACTGTCAGATATAGTATTTTAATACTGTCAGATATAATATTATAATACTGTCAGATATAGAATTATAATACTGTCTGATATAGTATTATATTATTGTCAGATATAGTATTATAATACTCTCAGATATAGTATTATATTACTGTTGGATATAGTATTATAATACTGTCTGATATAGTATTATAATACTGTCAGATATAGTATTATATTACTGTTAGATATAGTATTATATTTCTGTCTGATATCGTATTATATTACTGTCAGATATAGTATTATAATACTGTCAGATATAGTATTATAATACTGTCAGATATAGTATTATATTACTGTCAGATATAGTATTATAAACTGTCAGATATAGTATTATAATACTGTCAGTTATAGTATTATAACACTGTCAGATATAGAATTATAATACTGTCAGATATAGTATTATAATACTGACAGATATATTATTATATTACTGTTAGATATAGTATTATATTTCTGTCTGATATCGTATTATATTACTGTCAGATATAGTATTATAATACTGTCAGATATAGTGTTATAATACTGTCAGATATAGTATTATATTACTGTCAGATATAGTATTATAAACTGTCAGATATAGTATTATAATACTGTCAGTTATAGTATTATAACACTGTCAGATATAGAATTATAATACTGTCAGATATAGTATTATATTACTGTCAGATATAGTATTATATTACTGTCAGATCTAGTATTATAATACTGTCTGATATTGTATCATATCACTGTCAGATATAGTATAATAATACTGTCAGTTATAGTATTATATTACTGTCAGATATAGTATTATAATACTGTCAGATATTGTATTATATCACTGTCAGATATAGTATTATAATACTGTCAGATATTGTATTATATCACTGTCAGATATTGTATTATATTACTGTCAGATATAGTATTATAATATTTCTGATACTGTATTATATCACTGTCAGATATAGTATTATATTACTGTCAGATATAGTATTATAATACTATCAGATATAATATTATAATACTGTCAGATATAGAATTATATTACTGTCAGATATAGCATTATATTATTGTCAGATATAGTATTATAATACTGTCAGATATAGTATTATATTACTGTTAGATATAGTATTATAATACTGTCAGATATAATGTTATAATACTGTCAGATATATTATTATATTACTGTCAGATATAGTATTATAATGCTATCAGATATAGTATTATATTACTGTCAGATATCGTATTATATTACTGTCAGATATAGTATTATGATACTGTCAGATAGAGTATTATAATACTGTCTGACAGTATTATATTGCTGTCAGATATAGTATTATATTACTGTTAGATATAGTGTTATAATACTGTCAGATATAGTATTATAATACTGTCAGATATAGTATTATAATACTGTCAGATATAGTAATATATTATGTCAGATATAGTATTATATTACTGTCAGATATAGTATTATATTACTGTCTGATATAGTATTATAATACTGTCAGATATAGTATTATATTACTGTCAGATATAGTATTATATTACTGTCTGATACAGTATTATAATACTGTCAGATATAGTATTATATTACTGTCAGATATAGTATTATATTACTGTCTGATATAGTATTATATTACTGTCAGATCTAGTGTTATAATACTGTCAGATATAGTATTATAATACTGCCTGACAGTATTATATTATTGTCAGATATAGTATTATATTACTGTCAGATATAGTGTTATAATACTGTCAGATATAGTATTATATTACTGTCAGATATAGTGTTATAACACTGTATGATAGAGTATTATAATATTGTCAGATATTGTATTATATTTCTGTTAGATATAGTATTATAATACTTCTCAGATATAGCATTACATTACTGTTAGATATAGTATTATAATACTGTCAGATATAATGTTATAATACTGTCAGATATATTATTATATTACTGTCAGATATAGTATTATAATGCTATCAGATATAGTATTATATTACTGTCAGATATATTATTATATTACTGTCAGATATAGTATTATACTACTGTCAGATAGAGTATTATAATACTGTCTGACAGTATTATATTGCTGTCAGATATAGTATTATATTACTGTTAGATATAGTGTTATTATACTGTCAGATATAGTATTATAATACTGTCAGATATAGTATTATAATACTGTCAGATCTAGTAATATATTATGTCAGATATAGTATTATATTACTGTCAGATATAGTATTATATTACTGTCTGATATAGTATTATAATACTGTCAGATATAATATTATATTACTGTCAGATATAGTATTATATTACTGTCAGATATAGTATTATATCACTGTCTGATATAGTATTATATTACTGTCAGATCTAGTGTTATAATACTGTCAGATCTAGTATTATAATACTGTCTGACAGTATTATATTATTGTCAGATATAGTATTATATTACTGTCAGATATAGTGTTATAATACTGTCAGATATAGTATTATATTACTGTCAGATATCGTGTTATAATACTGTATGATAGAGTATTATAATATCGTCAGATATTGTATTATATTTCTGTCAGATATAGTATTATAATACTTCTCAGATATAGTATTATATTACTGTTAGATATAGTATTATAATACTGTCAGATATTGTATTATAATACTGTCTGAGATAGTATTATATTACGGTCAGATATAGTATTATATTACTGTCAGATATAATATTATATTACTGTCTGCTATAGTATTATAATACTGTATGATAGAGTATTATATTATTGTCAGATATAGTATTATGATACTCTCAGATATAGTATTATATTACTGTTAGATATAGTATTATAATACTGTCTGATATAGTATTATAATACTGTCAGATATAGTATTATATTACTGTTAGATATAGTATTATATTTCTGTCTGATATCGTATTATATTACTGTCAGATATAGTATTATAATACTGTCAGATATAGTATTATATTACTGTCAGATATAGTATTATATTACTGTCAGATATAGTATTTTAATACTGTCAGATATAATATTATAATACTGTCAGATGTAGAATTATAATACTGTCTGATATAGTATTATATTATTGTCAGATATAGTATTATAATACTCTCAGATATAGTATTATATTACTGTTGGATATAGTATTATAATACAGTCTGATATAGTATTATAATACTGTCAGATATAGTATTATATTACTGTTAGATATAGTATTATATTTCTGTCTGATATCGTATTATATTACTGTCAGATATAGTATTATAATACTGTCAGATATAGTATTATAATACTGTCAGATATAGTATTATATTACTGTCAGATATAGTATTATAAACTGGCAGATATAGTATTATAATACTGTCAGTTATAGTATTATAACACTGTCAGATATAGTATTATAATACTGTCAGATATAGTATTATAATACTGTCAGATATATTATTATAATACTGTGAGATATAGTATTATATTACTGTCAGATATAGTATTATAATACTGTCAGATATAGTATTATATTACTGTCAGATATAGTATTATATTACTGTCTGATATAGTATTATAACACTGTCTGATATTGTATCATATCACTGTCAGATATAGTATAATAATACTGTCAGTTATAGTATTATATTACTGTCAGATATAGTATTATAATACTGTCAGATATTGTATTATATCACTGTCAGATATAGTATTATAATACTGTCAGATATTGTATTATATCACTGTCAGATATTGTATTATAGTACTGTCAGATATAGTATTATAAAATTTCTGATACTGTATTATATCACTGTCAGATATAGTATTATAATACTCTCAGATATAGTATTATATTACTGTCAGATATAGTATTATAATACTGTCAGATATATTATTATAATACTGTAAGATATAGTATTATATTACTGTCAGATATAGTATTATAATACTATCAGATATAATATTATAATACTGTCAGATATAGAATTATATTACTGTCAGATATAGTATTATATTATTGCCAGATATAGTATTATAATACTGTCAGATATAGTATTATATTACTGTTAGATATAGTATTATAATACTGTCAGATATAATGTTATAATACTGTCAGATATATTATTATATTACTGTCAGATATAGTATTATAATGCTATCAGATATAGTATTATATTACTGTCAGATATAGTATTATATTACTGTCAGATATAGTATTATAATACTGTCAGATAGAGTATTACAATACTGTCTGACAGTATTATATTCCTGTCAGATATAGTATTATATTACTGTTAGATATAGTGTTATAATACTGTCAGATATAGTATTATAATACTGTCAGATATAGTATTATAGTACTGTCAGATATAGTAATATATTATGTCAGATATAGTATTATATTACTGTCAGATATAGTATTATATTACTGTCTGATATAGTATTATAATACTGTCAGATATAGTATTATATTACTGTCAGATATTGTATTATATTACTGTCTGATACAGTATTATAATACCGTCAGATATAGTATTATATTACTGTCTGACAGTATTATATTATTGTCAGATATAGTATTATATTACTGTCAGATATAGTGTTATAATACTTCTCAGATATAGTATTATATTACTGTTAGATATAGTATTATAATACTGTCAGATATTGTATTATATTACTGTCAGATACAGTATTATAATACTTCTCAGATATAGTATTATATTACTGTCAGATATAGTATTATATTACTGTCAGATATAGTATTATAATACTGTCAGATATAGTGTTATAATACTGTCAGATATAGTATTATAATACTGTCAGATATACTATTATATTACTGTTAGATATAGTATTATAATACTGTCAGATATAGTATTATAATACTGTCTGAGATAGTATTATATTACTGTCAGATATAGTATTATATTACTGTCAGATATAATATTATATTACTATCTGATATAGTATTATAATACTGTATGATAGAGTATTATATTATTGTCAGATATAGTATTATAATACTCTCAGATATAGTATTATATTACTGTTAGATATACAATTATAATACTGTCTGATATAGTATTATAATACTGTCAGATATAGTATTATATTACTGTTAGATATAGTATTATATTTCTGTCTGATATCGTATTATATAACTGTCAGATATAGTATTATAATACTGTCAGATATAGTATTATAATACTGTCAGATATAGTATTATATTACTGTTAGATATAGTATTATATTACTGTCAGATATAGTGTTATAATACTGTCAGATATAGTATTATTTTACTGTCAGATATAGTGTTATAATACTGTATGATAGAGTATTATAATATTGTCAGATATTGTATTATATTTCTGTCAGATATAGTATTATAATACTTCTCAGATATAGTATTATATTACTGTTAGATATAGTATTATAATACTGTCACATATTGTATTATAATACTGTCTGAGATAGTATTATATTACTGTCAGATATAGTATTATATTACTGTCAGATATAATATTATATTACTGTCTGATATAGTATTATAATACTGTATGATAGAGTATTATATTATTGTCAGATATAGTATTATAATACTGTCAGATATAGTATTATAATACTATCAGATATAGTATTATAATACTGTCAGATATAGTATTATATTACTGTCAGATATAGTATTATATTACTGTCAGATATAGTATTATAATACTGTCTTATAGAGTATTATAATACTGTCAGATATAGTATTATATTACTGTCAGATATAGTATTATAAACTGTCAGATATAGTATTATAATACTGTCAGTTATAGTATTATAACACTGTCAGGTATAGTATTATAATACTGTCAGATATAGTATTATAATACTGTGAGATATATTATTATAATACTGTGAGATATAGTATTATATTACTGTCAGATATAGTATTAAGATACTGTCAGATATAGTATTATATTACTGTCAGATATAGTATTATATTACTGTCTGATATAGTATTATAATACTGTCTGATATTGTATCATATCACTGTCAGATATAGTATAATAATACTGTCAGATATAGTAATATATTACTGTTAGATATAGTATTATAATACTGTCAGATATAATGTTATAATACTGTCAGATATATTATTATATTACTGTCAGATATAGTATTATAATGCTATCAGATATAGTATTATATTACTGTCAGATATAGTATTATATTACTGTCAGATATAGTATTATAATACTGTCAGATAGAGTATTACAATACTGTCTGACAGTATTATATTACTGTCAGATATAGTATTATATTACTGTTAGATATAGTGTTATAATACTGTCAGATATAGTATTATAATACTGTCAGATATAGTATTATAGTACTGTCAGATATAGTAATATATTATGTCAGATATAGTATTATATTACTGTCAGATATAGTATTATATTACTGTCTGATATAGTATTATAATACTGTCAGATATAGTATTATATTACTGTTAGATATAGTATTATATTTCTGTCTGATATCGTATTATATAACTGTCAGATATAGTATTATAATACTGTCAGATATAGTATTATAATACTGTATGATAGAGTATTATATTATTGTCAGATATAGTATTATAATACTCTCAGATATAGTATTATATTACTGTTAGATATAGTATTATAATACTGTCTGATATAGTATTATAATACTGTCAGATATAGTATTATATTACTGATAGATATAGTATTATATTTCTGTCTGATATCGTATTATATTACTGTCAGATACAGTATTATAATACTGTCAGATATAGTATTATATTACTGTTAGATATAGTATTATATTACTGTCAGATCTAGTATTATATTACTGTCAGATATAGTATTATAATACTGTCAGATATAGTATTATAATACTGTCAGATATAGTATTATAATACTGTCAGATATAGTTTTATATTACTGTCAGATATAGTATTATATTACTGTCAGATATAGTATTATAATACTGTCTTATAGAGTATTATAATACTGTCAGATATAGTATTATATTACTGTCAGATATAGTATTATAAACTGTCAGATATAGTATTATAATACTGTCAGATATAGTATTATAATACTGTCAGATATAGTATTATATTACTGTCAGATATAGTATTATAAACTGTCAAATATAGTATTATAATACTGTCAGTTATAGTATTATAACACTGTCAGATATAGTATTATAATACTGTCAGATATAGTATTATAATACTGTCAGATATATTATTATAATACTGTGAGATATATTATTATATTACTGTCAGATATAGTATTATAATACTGTCAGATATAGTATTATATTACTGTCAGATATAGTATTATATTACTGTCTGATATAGTATTATAATACTGTCTGATATTGTATCATATCACTGTCAGATATAGTATAATAATACTGTCAGATATAGTATTATATTACTGTTAGATATAGTATTATAATACTGTCAGATATAATGTTATAATACTGTCAGATATATTATTATATTACTGTCAGATATAGTATTATAATGCTATCAGATATAGTATTATATTACTGTCAGATATAGTATTATATTACTGTCAGATATAGTATTATAATACTGTCAGATAGAGTATTACAATACTGTCTGACAGTATTATATTCCTGTCAGATATAGTATTATATTACTGTTAGATATAGTGTTATAATACTGTCAGATATAGTATTATAATACTGTCAGATATAGTATTATAGTACTGTCAGATATAGTAATATATTATGTCAGATATAGTATTATATTACTGTCAGATATAGTATTATAATGCTGTCAGATATAGTATTATATTACTGTCAGATATAGTATTATATTACTGTCTGATACAGTATTATAATACCGTCAGATATAGTATTATATTACTGTCTGACAGTATTATATTATTGTCAGATATAGTATTATATTACTGTCAGATATAGTGTTATAATACTGTCAGATATAGTATTATATTACTGTCAGATATAGTGTTATAATACTGTATGATAGAGTATTATAATATTGTCAGATATTGTATTATATTTCTGTCAGATATAGTATTATAATACTTCTCAGATATAGTATTATATTACTGTTAGATATAGTACTATAATACTGTCAGATATTGTATTATATTACTGTCAATTATAGTATTATAATACTTCTCAGATATAGTATTATATTACTGTCAGATATAGTATTATAATACTGTGTGACAGTATTATATTACTGTCAGATATAGTATTATATTACTGTCAGATATAGTATTATAATACTGTCAGATATAGTGTTATGATACTGTCAGATATAGTATTATAATACTGTCAGATATACTATTATATTACTGTTAGATATAGTATTATAATACTGTCAGATATATTATTATAATACTGTCTGAGATAGTATTATATTACTGTCAGATATAGTATTATATTACTGTCAGATATAATATTATATTACTGTCTGATATAGTATTATAATACTGTATGATAGAATATTATATTATTGTCAGATATAGTATTATAATACTCTCAGATATAGTATTATATTACTGTTAGATATAGTATTATAATACTGTCTGTTATAGTATTATAATACTGTCAGATATAGTATTATATTACTGTTAGATATAGTATTATATTACTGTCAGATATAGTATTATATTACTGTCAGATATAGTATTATAATACTGTCAGATATAGTATTATAATACTGTCAGATATAGTATTATATTACTGTCAGATATAGTATTATATTACTGTCAGATATAGTATTATAATACTATCTTATAGAGTATTATAATACTGTCAGATATAGTATTATATTACTGTCAGATATAGTATTATAAACTGTCAGATATAGTATTATAATACTGTCAGATATAGTATTATAATACTGTCAGATATAGTATTATAATACTGTCAGTTATAGTATTATAACACTGTCAGATATAGTATTATAATACTGTCAGATATAGTATTATAATACTGTCAGATATATTATTATAATACTGTGAGATATAGTATTATATTACTGTCAGATATAGTATTATAATACTGTCTTATATTGTATCATATCACTGTCAGATATAGTATAATAATACTGTCAGTTATAGTATTATATTACTGTCAGATATAGTATTATAATACTGTCAGATATTGTATTATATCACTGTCAGATATAGTATTATAATACTGTCAGATATATTTATTATATCACTGTCAGATATTGTATTATAGTACTGTCAGATATAGTATTATAAAATTTCTGATACTGTATTATATCACTGTCAGATATAGTATTATAATACTCTCAGATATAGTATTATATTACTGTCAGATATAGTATTATAATACTGTCAGATATATTATTATAATACTGTAAGATATAATATTATATTACTGTCAGATATAGTATTATAATACTATCAGATATAATATTATAATACTGTCAGATATAGAATTATATTACTGTCAGAAATAGTATTATATTATTGCCAGATATAGTATTATAATACTGTCAGATATAGTATTATATTACTGTTAGATATAGTATTATAATACTGTCAGATATAATGTTATAATACTGTCAGATATATTATTATATTACTGTCAGATATAGTATTATAATGCTATCAGATATAGTATTATATTACTGTCAGATATAGTATTATATTACTGTCAGATATAGTATTATAATACTGTCAGATAGAGTATTACAATACTGTCTGACAGTATTATATTCCTGTCAGATATAGTATTATATTACTGTTAGATATAGTGTTATAATACTGTCAGATATAGTATTATAATACTGTCAGATATAGTATTATAGTACTGTCAGATATAGTAATATATTATGTCAGATATAGTATTATATTACTGTCAGATATAGTATTATATTACTGTCTGATATAGTATTATAATACCGTCAGATATAGTATTATATTACTGTCAGATATATTATTATATTACTGTCTGATACAGTATTATAATACCGTCAGATATAGTATTATATTACTGTCTGACAGTATTATATTATTGTCAAATATAGTATTATATTACTGTCAGATATAGTGTTATAATACTGTCAGATATAGTATTATATTACTGTCAGATATAGTGTTATAATACTGTATGATAGAGTATTATAATATTGTCAGATATTGTATTATATTTCTGTCAGATATAGTATTATAATACTTCTCAGATATAGTATTATATTACTGTTAGATATAGTACTATAATACTGTCAGATATTGTATTATATTACTGTCAATTATAGTATTATAATACTTCTCAGATATAGTATTATATTACTGTCAGATATAGTATTATAATACTGTGTGACAGTATTATATTACTGTCAGATATAGTATTATATTACTGTCAGATATAGTATTATAATACTGTCAGATATAGTGTTATGATACTGTCAGATATAGTATTATAATACTGTCAGATATACTATTATATTACTGTTAGATATAGTATTATAATACTGTCAGATATATTATTATAATACTGTCTGAGATAGTATTATATTACTGTCAGATATAGTATTATATTACTGTCAGATATAATATTATATTACTGTCTGATATAGTATTATAATACTGTATGATAGAATATTATATTATTGTCAGATATAGTATTATAATACTCTCAGATATAGTATTATATTACTGTTAGATATAGTATTATAATACTGTCTGTTATAGTATTATAATACTGTCAGATATAGTATTATATTACTGTTAGATATAGTATTATATTACTGTCAGATATAGTATTATATTACTGTCAGATATAGTATTATAATACTGTCAGATATAGTATTATAATACTGTCAGATATAGTATTATATTACTGTCAGATATAGTATTATATTACTGTCAGATATAGTATTATAATACTATCTTATAGAGTATTATAATACTGTCAGATATAGCATTATATTACTGTCAGATATAGTATTATAAACTGTCAGATATAGTATTATAATACTGTCAGATATAGTATTATAATACTGTCAGATATAGTATTATAATACTGTCAGTTATAGTATTATAACACTGTCAGATATAGTATTATAATACTGTCAGATATAGTATTATAATACTGTCAGATATATTATTATAATACTGTGAGATATAGTATTATATTACTGTCAGATATAGTATTATAATACTGTCTTATATTGTATCATATCACTGTCAGATATAGTATAATAATACTGTCAGTTATAGTATTATATTACTGTCAGATATAGTATTATAATACTGTCAGATATTGTATTATATCACTGTCAGATATAGTATTATAATACTGTCAGATATATTTATTATATCACTGTCAGATATTGTATTATAGTACTGTCAGATATAGTATTATAAAATTTCTGATACTGTATTATATCACTGTCAGATATAGTATTATAATACTCTCAGATATAGTATTATATTACTGTCAGATATAGTATTATAATACTGTCAGATATATTATTATAATACTGTAAGATATAATATTATATTACTGTCAGATATAGTATTATAATACTATCAGATATAATATTATAATACTGTCAGATATAGAATTATATTACTGTCAGAAATAGTATTATATTATTGCCAGATATAGTATTATAATACTGTCAGATATAGTATTATATTACTGTTAGATATAGTATTATAATACTGTCAGATATAATGTTATAATACTGTCAGATATATTATTATATTACTGTCAGATATAGTATTATAATGCTATCAGATATAGTATTATATTACTGTCAGATATAGTATTATATTACTGTCAGATATAGTATTATAATACTGTCAGATAGAGTATTACAATACTGTCTGACAGTATTATATTCCTGTCAGATATAGTATTATATTACTGTTAGATATAGTGTTATAATACTGTCAGATATAGTATTATAATACTGTCAGATATAGTATTATAGTACTGTCAGATATAGTAATATATTATGTCAGATATAGTATTATATTACTGTCAGATATAGTATTATATTACTGTCTGATATAGTATTATAATACTGTCAGATATAGTATTATATTACTGTCAGATATATTATTATATTACTGTCTGATACAGTATTATAATACCGTCAGATATAGTATTATATTACTGTCTGACAGTATTATATTATTGTCAAATATAGTATTATATTACTGTCAGATATAGTGTTATAATACTGTCAGATATAGTATTATATTACTGTCAGATATAGTGTTATAATACTGTATGATAGAGTATTATAATATTGTCAGATATTGTATTATATTTCTGTCAGATATAGTATTATAATACTTCTCAGATATAGTATTATATTACTGTTAGATATAGTATTATAATACTGTCAGATATTGTATTATATTACTGTCAGATATAGTATTATAATACTGTTAGATATAGTATTATAATACTGTCAGATATAGTATTATAATACTGTCTGAGATAGTATTATATTACTGTCAGATATAGTATTATATTACTGTCAGATATAATATTATATTACTGTCTGATATAGTATTATAATACTGTATGATAGAGTATTATATTATTGTCAGATATAGTATTATAATACTCTCAGATATAGTATTATATTACTGTCAGATATAGTATTATATTACTGTCAGATATAGTATTATAATACTGTCAGATATAGTGTTATAATACTGTCAGATATAGTATTATAATACTGTCAGATATACTATTATATTACTGTTAGATATAGTATTATAATACTGTCAGATATAGTATTATAGTACTGTCTGAGATAGTATTATATTACTGTCAGATATAGTATTATATTACTGTCAGATATAATATTATATTACTGTCTGATATAGTATTATAATACTGTATGATAGAGTATTATATTATTGTCAGATATAGTATTATAATACTCTCAGATATAGTATTATATTACTGTTAGATATAGTATTATAATACTGTCTGATATAGTATTATAATACTGTCAGATATAGTATTATATTACTGTTAGATATAGTATTATATTTCTGTCTGATATCGTATTATATTACTGTCAGATATAGTATTATAATACTGTCAGATATAGTATTATAATACTGTCAGATATAGTATTATATTACTGTTAGATATAGTATTATATTACTGTCAGATATAGTATTATATTACTGTCAGATATAGTATTATAATACTGTCGGATATAGTATTATAATACTGTCAGATATAGTATTATAATACTGTCTGATATTGTATTATATCACTGTCAGATATAGTATTATATTACTGTCTGATATAGTATTATATCACTGTCAGATAAAGTATTATAATACTGTCAGATATAGTATTATAATACTGTCAGATATAGTATTATAATACTGTCAGATATAGTATTATATTACTGTCAGATATATTATTATATTACTGACAGATATAGTATTGTATTGCTGTCAGATATAGAATTATAATACTGTCAGATATAATGTTATAATACTGTCTGATATAGTATTATAATACTGTCAGATATAGTATTATATTATTGTCAGATATAGTATTATAATACTGTCTGCTATAGTATTATAATATTGTCAGATATAGTATTATATTACTGTCAGATATAGTATTATATTACTGTCAGATATAGTATTATAATACTGTCAGATATAATATTATAACACTGTCAGATATAGAATAATAATACTGTCTCATATAGTATTATATTATTGTCAGATATAGTATTATATTACTGTCAGATAAAGTATTATATTACTGTTAGATATAGTATTATAATACTGTCAGATATAGTATTATATTATTGTCAGATATAGTATTATATTACTGTCTGATATAGTATTAAAATACTGTCAGATACAGTATTATATTACTGTCAGATATAGTATTATAATACTGTCTGATATTGTATTATATTACTGTTTGATATAGTATTATATTTCTGTCTGATATAGTATTATATTACTGTCAGATATAGTATTATAATACTGTCAGATATAGTATTATAATACTGTCAGATATAGTATTATATTACTTTTAGATATAGTATTATATTACTGTCAGATACAGTATTATATTACTGTCAGATATAGTATTATAATACTGTCAGATATAGTATTATAATACTGTCAGATATAGTATTATAATACTGTCAGATATAGTATTATATTACTGTCAGATATTGTATTATATTACTGTCAGCTATAGTATTATAATACGGTCTGACAGTACTATATTACTGTCAGATAAAGTATTATATTACTGTCAGATATAGTGTTATAATACTGTAAGATATAGTATTATATTACTGTCAGATATAGTGTGATAATACCGTCTGATATAGTATTATAATACTGTCAGATATAGTATTATAATACTGTCAGATATACTATTATATTACTGTCAGATATAGTGTGATAATACTGTCTGATATAGTATTATAATACTGTCAGATATTGTATTATATTACTGTCAGATATAGTATTATAATACTTCTCAGATATAGTATTATATTACTGTTAGATATAGTATTATAATACTGTCAGATATTGTATTATATTACTGTCAGATATAGTATTATAATATTTCTCAGATATAGTATTATATTACTGTCAGATATAGTATTATAATACTGTCAGATATTGTATTATATTACTGTCAGATATAGTATTATATTATTGTCAGATATAGTGTTATAATACTGTCTGATATAGTATTATAATACTGTCAGTTATAGTATTATATTACTGTCAGATATAGTATTATATTACTGTCAGATATAGTATTATAATACTGTCAGATATAGTATTATAATACTGTCAGATATAGTATTATAATACTGTCAGATATAGTATTATATTACTGTCAGATATAGTATTATAATACTGTCTGATATTGTATTATATCACTGTCAGATATAGTATTATAATACTCTCAGTTATAGTATTATATTACTGTCAGATATAGTATTATATTACTGTCAGATATAGTATTATATTACTGTCAGATATAGTATTAAGTTACTGTCAGATATAGTATTATAATACTGTCTGATATTGTATTATATCACTGTCAGATATAGTATTATATTCCTGTCTGATATAGTATTATATCACTGTCAGATAAAGTATTATAATACTGTCAGATATGTTATTATAATACTGTAAGATATAGTATTATATTACTGTCAGATATAGTATTATAATACTGTCAGATATAGTATTATAATACTGTCAGATATAGTATTATAATACTGTCAGATATAGTATTATATTACTGTTAGATATAGTATTATAATACTGTCAGATATAATGTTATAATACTGTCAGATATAGTATTATAATACTGTCTGATATAGTATTATAATATTGTCAGATATAGTATTATATTACTGTCAGATATAGTATTATATTACTGTCAGATATAGTATTATAATACTGTCAGATATAATATTATAACACTGTCAGATATAGAGTTATAATACTGTCTGATATAGTATTATATTATTGTCAGATATAGTATTATATTACTGTCAGATAAAGTATTATATTACTGTTAGATATAGTATTATAATACTGTCAGATATAGTATTATATTATTGTCAGATATAGTATTATATTACTGTCTGATATAGTATTAGAATACTGTCAGATACAGTATTATATTACTGTCAGATATAGTATTATAATACTGTCTGATATTGTATTATATTACTGTTTGATATAGTATTATATTTCTGTCTGATATAGTATTATATTACTGTCAGATATAGTATTATAATACTGTCAGATATAGTATTATAATACTGTCAGATATAGTATTATATTACTTTTAGATATAGTATTATATTACTGTCAGATACAGTATTATATTACTGTCAGATATAGTATTATAATATTGTCAGATATAGTATTATAATACTGTCAGATATAGTATTATAATACTGTCAGATATAGTATTATATTACTGTCAGATATTGTATTATATTACTGTCAGCTATAGTATTATAATACTGTCTGACAGTACTATATTACTGTCAGATGAAGTATTATATTACTGTCAGATATAGTGTTATAATACTGTAAGATATAGTATTATATTACTGTCAGATATAGTGTGATAATACTGTCTGATATAGTATTATAATACTGTCAGATATAGTATTATAATACTGTCAGATATAGTATTATATTACTGTCAGATATAGTGTGATAATACTGTCTGATATAGTATTATAATACTGTCAGATATTGTATTATATTACTGTCAGATATAGTATTATAATACTTCTCAGATATAGTAATATATTACTGTTAGATATAGTATTGTAATACTGTCAGATATTGTATTATATTACTGTCAGATATAGTATTATAATATTTCTCAGATATAGTATTATATTACTGTCAGATATAGTATTATAATACTGTCTAACCGTATTATATTACTGTCAGATATAGTATTATATTACTGTCAGATATAGTGTTATAATACTGTCTGATATAGTATTATAATACTGTCAGTTATAGTATTATATTACTGTCAGATATAGTATTATATTACTGTCAGATATAGTATTATAATACTGTCAGATATAGTATTATAATACTGTCAGATATAGTATTATAATACTGTCAGATATAGTATTATATTACTGTCAGATATAGTATTATAATACTGTCTGATATTGTATTATATCACTGTCAGATATAGTATTATAATACTCTCAGTTATAGTATTATATTACTGTCAGATATAGTATTATATTACTGTCAGATATAGTATTATATTACTGTCAGATATAGTATTAATTTACTGTCAGATATAGTATTATAATACTGTCAGATATTGTATTATATCACTGTCAGATATAGTATTATATTACTGTCTGATATATTATTATATCACTGTCAGATGAAGTATTATAATGATGTCAGATATAGTATTATAATACTGTCAGATATAGTATTATAATACTGTCAGATATGTTATTATAATACTGTAAGATATAGTATTATATTACTGTCAGATTCAGTATTATAATACTGTCAGATATAGTATTATAATACTGTCAGATATAGTATTATAATACTGTCAGATATAGTATTATATTACTGTTAGATATAGTATTATAATACTGTCAGATATAATGTTATAATACTGTCAGATATAGTATTATAATACTGTCAGATATAGTATTATATTACTGTCAGATATATTATTATATTACTGACAGATATAGTATTGTATTGCTGTCAGATATAGAATTATAATACTGTCAGATATAATTTTATAATACTGTCAGATATAGTATTATAATACTGTCAGATATAGTATTATATTATTGTCAGATATAGTATTATAATACTGTCTGATATAGTATTATAATATTGTCAGATATAGTATTATATTACTGTCAGATATAGTATTATATTACCGTCAGATATAGTATTATAATACTGTCAGATATAATATTATAACACTGTCAGATATAGAATTATAATACTGTCTGATATAGTATTATATTATTGTCAGATATAGTATTATATTACTGTCAGATAAAGTATTATATTACTGTTAGATATAGTATTATAATACTGTCAGATATAGTATTATATTATTGTCAGATATAGTATTATATTACTGTCTGATATAGTATTAAAATACTGTCAGATACAGTATTATATTACTGTCAGATATAGTATTATAATACTGTCTGATATTGTATTATATTACTGTTTGATATAGTATTATATTTCTGTCTGATATAGTATTATATTACTGTCAGATATAGTATTATAATACTGTCAGATATAGTATTATAATACTGTCAGATATAGTATTATATTACTCTTAGATATAGTATTATATTACTGTCAGATATAGTATTATATTACTGTCAGATATAGTATTATAATACTGTCAGATATAGTATTATAATACTGTCAGATATAGTATTATAATACTGTCAGATATAGTATTATATTACTGTCAGATATTGTATTATATTACTGTCAGCTATAGTATTATAATACTGTCTGACAGTACTATATTACTGTCAGATAAAGTATTATATTACTGTCAGATATAGTGTTATAATACCGTAAGATATAGTATTATATTACTGTCAGATATAGTGTGATAATACTGTCTGATATAGTATTATAATACTGTCAGATATAGTATTATAATACTGTCAGATATAGTATTGTATTACTGTCAGATATAGTGTGATAATACTGTCTGTTATAGTATTATAATACTGTCAGATATTGTATTATATTACTGTCAGATATAGTATTATAATACTTCTCAGATATAGTATTATATTACTGTTAGATATAGTTTTATAATACTGTCAGATATTGTATTATATTACTGTCAGATATAGTATTATAATATTTCTCAGATATAGTATTATATTACTGTCAGATATAGTATTATAATACTGTCTAACCATATTATATTACTGTCAGATATAGTATTATATTACTGTCAGATATAGTGTTATAATACTGTCTGATATAGTATTATAATACTGTCAGTTATAGTATTATATTACTGTCAGATATAGTATTATATTACTGTCAGATATAGTATTATAATACTGTCAGATATAGTATTATAATACTGTCAGATATAGTATTATAATACTGTCAGATATAGTATTATATTACTGTCAGATATAGTATTATAATACTGTCTGATATTGTATTATATCACTGTCAGATATAGTATTATAATACTCTCAGTTATAGTATTATATTACTGTCAGATATAGTATTATATTACTGTCAGATATAGTATTATATTACTGTCAGATATAGTATTAATTTACTGTCAGATATAGTATTATAATACTGTCAGATATTGTATTATATCACTGTCAGATATAGTATTATATTACTGTCAGATGAAGTATTATAATGATGTCAGATATAGTATTATAATACTGTCAGATATAGTATTATAATACTGTCAGATATGTTATTATAATACTGTAAGATATAGTATTATATTACTGTCAGATTCAGTATTATAATACTGTCAGATATAGTATTATATTACTGTCAGATATATTATTATATTACTGACAGATATAGTATTGTATTGCTGTCAGATATAGAATTATAATACTGTCAGATATAATTTTATAATACTGTCAGATATAGTATTATAATACTGTCAGATATAGTATTATATTATTGTCAGATATAGTATTATAATACTGTCTGATATAGTATTATAATATTGTCAGATATAGTATTATATTACTGTCAGATATAGTATTATATTACCGTCAGATATAGTATTATAATACTGTCAGATATAATATTATAACACTGTCAGATATAGAATTATAATACTGTCTGATATAGTATTATATTATTGTCAGATATAGTATTATATTACTGTCAGATAAAGTATTATATTACTGTTAGATATAGTATTATAATACTGTCAGATATAGTATTATATTATTGTCAGATATAGTATTATATTACTGTCTGATATAGTATTAAAATACTGTCAGATACAGTATTATATTACTGTCAGATATAGTATTATAATACTGTCTGATATTGTATTATATTACTGTTTGATATAGTATTATATTTCTGTCTGATATAGTATTATATTACTGTCAGATATAGTATTATAATACTGTCAGATATAGTATTATAATACTGTCAGATATAGTATTATATTACTCTTAGATATAGTATTATATTACTGTCAGATATAGTATTATATTACTGTCAGATATAGTATTATAATACTGTCAGATATAGTATTATAATACTGTCAGATATAGTATTATAATACTGTCAGATATAGTATTATATTACTGTCAGATATTGTATTATATTACTGTCAGCTATAGTATTATAATACTGTCTGACAGTACTATATTACTGTCAGATAAAGTATTATATTACTGTCAGATATAGTGTTATAATACCGTAAGATATAGTATTATATTACTGTCAGATATAGTGTGATAATACTGTCTGATATAGTATTATAATACTGTCAGATATAGTATTATAATACTGTCAGATATAGTATTATATCACTGTCAGATATAGTATTATAATACTGTCAGATATTGTATTATATCACTGTCAGATATTGTATTATAGTACTGTCAGATATAGTATTATAATATTCCTGATACTGTATAATATCACTGTCAGATATAGTATTATAATACTCTCAGATATATTATTATATTACTGTCAGATATAGTATTATAATACTATCAGATATAATATTATAATACTGTCAGATATAGAATTATATTACTGTCAGATATAGTATTATATTATTGTCAGATATAGTATTATAATACTGTCAGATATAGTATTATATTACTGTTAGATATAGTATTATAATACTGTCAGATATAATGTTATAATACTGTCAGATATATTATTATATTACTGTCAGATATAGTATTATAATGCTATCAGATATAGTATTATATTACTGTCAGATATAGCATTATATTACTGTCAGATATAGTATTATAATGCTGTCAGATAGAGTATTACAATACTGTCTGACAGTATTATATTCCTGTCAGATATAGTATTATATTACTGTTAGATATAGTGTTATAATACTGTCAGATATAGTATTATAATACTGTCAGATATAGTATTATAGTACTGTCAGATATAGTAATATATTATGTCAGATATAGTATTATATTACTGTCAGATATAGTATTATATTACTGTCTGATATAGTATTATAATACTGTCAGATATAGTATTATATTACTGTCAGATATAGTATTATATTACTGTCTGATACAGTATTATAATACCGTCAGATATAGTATTATATTACTGTCTGACAGTATTATATTATTGTCAGATATAGTATTATATTACTGTCAGATATAGTGTTATAATACTGTCAGATACAGTATTATATTACTGTCAGATATAGTATTATAATACTGTCTGATATTGTATTATATTACTGTTTGATATAGTATTATATTTCTGTCTGATATAGTATTATATTACTGTCAGATATAGTATTATAATACTGTCAGATATAGTATTATAATACTGTCAGATATAGTATTATATTACTTTTAGATATAGTATTATATTACTGTCAGATACAGTATTATATTACTGTCAGATATAGTATTATAATACTGTCAGATATAGTATTATAATACTGTCAGATATAGTATTATAATACTGTCAGATATAGTATTATATTACTGTCAGATATTGTATTATATTACTGTCAGCTATAGTATTATAATACTGTCTGACAGTACTATATTACTGTCAGATAAAGTATTATATTACTGTCAGATATAGTGTTATAATACTGTAAGATATAGTATTATATTACTGTCAGATATAGTGTGATAATACTGTCTGATATAGTATTATAATACTGTCAGATATAGTATTATTATACTGTCAGATATAGTATTATATTACTGTCAGATATAGTGTGATAATACTGTCTGATATAGTATTATAAGACTGTCAGATATTGTATTATATTACTGTCAGATATAGTATTATAATACTTCTCAGATATAGTATTATATTACTGTTAGATATAGTATTATAATACTGTCAGATATTGTATTATATTACTGTCAGATATAGTATTATAATATTTCTCAGATATAGTATTATATTACTGTCAGATATAGTATTATAATACTGTCTAACCGTATTATATTACTGTCAGATATAGTATTATATTACTGTCAGATATAGTGTTATAATACTGTCTGATATAGTATTATAATACTGTCAGTTATAGTATTATATTACTGTCAGATATAGTATTATATTACTGTTAGATATAGTATTATAATACTGTCAGATATTGTATTATATTACTGTCAGATATAGTATTATAATATTTCTCAGATATAGTATTATATTACTGTCAGATATAGTATTATAATACTGTCTAACCGTATTATATTACTGTCAGATATAGTATTATATTACTGTCAGATATAGTGTTATAATACTGTCTGATATAGTATTATAATACTGTCAGTTATAGTATTATATTACTGTCAGATATAGTATTATATTACTGTCAGATATAGTATTATAATACTGTCAGATATAGTATTATAATACTGTCAGATATAGTATTATAATACTGGCAGATATAGTATTATATTACTGTCAGATATAGTATTATAATACTGTCTGATATTGTATTATATCACTGTCAGATATAGTATTATAATACTCTCAGTTATAGTATTATATTACTGTCAGATATAGTATTATATTACTGTCAGATATAGTATTATATTACTGTCAGATATATTATTAATTTACTGTCAGATATAGTATTATAATACTGTCAGATATTGTATTATATCACTGTCAGATATAGTATTATATTACTGTCTGATATAGTATTATATCACTGTCAGATGAAGTATTATAATGATGTCAGATATAGTATTATAATACTGTCAGATATAGTATTATAATACTGTCAGATATGTTATTATAATACTGTAAGATATAGTATTATATTACTGTCAGATTCAGTATTATAATACTGTCAGATATAGTATTATAATACTGTCAGATATAGTATTATAATACTGTCAGATATAGTATTATATTACTGTTAGATATAGTATTATAATACTGTCAGATATAATGTTATAATACTGTCAGATATAGTATTATAATACTGTCAGATATAGTATTATATTACTGTCAGATATATTATTATATTACTGACAGATATAGTATTGTATTGCTGTCAGATATAGAATTATAATACTGTCAGATATAATTTTATAATACTGTCAGATATAGTATTATAATACTGTCAGATATAGTATTATATTATTGTCAGATATAGTATTATAATACTGTCTGATATAGTATTATAATATTGTCAGATATAGTATTATATTACTGTCAGATATAGTATTATATTACCGTCAGATATAGTATTATAATACTGTCAGATATAATATTATAACACTGTCAGATATAGAATTATAATACTGTCTGATATAGTATTATATTATTGTCAGATATAGTATTATATTACTGTCAGATAAAGTATTATATTACTGTTAGATATAGTATTATAATACTGTCAGATATAGTATTATATTATTGTCAGATATAGTATTATATTACTGTCTGATATAGTATTAAAATACTGTCAGATACAGTATTATATTACTGTCAGATATAGTATTATAATACTGTCTGATATTGTATTATATTACTGTTTGATATAGTATTATATTTCTGTCTGATATAGTATTATATTACTGTCAGATATAGTATTATAATACTGTCAGATATAGTATTATAATACTGTCAGATATAGTATTATATTACTCTTAGATATAGTATTATATTACTGTCAGATATAGTATTATATTACTGTCAGATATAGTATTATAATACTGTCAGATATAGTATTATAATACTGTCAGATATAGTATTATAATACTGTCAGATATAGTATTATATTACTGTCAGATATTGTATTATATTACTGTCAGCTATAGTATTATAATACTGTCTGACAGTACTATATTACTGTCAGATAAAGTATTATATTACTGTCAGATATAGTGTTATAATACCGTAAGATATAGTATTATATTACTGTCAGATATAGTGTGATAATACTGTCTGATATAGTATTATAATACTGTCAGATATAGTATTATAATACTGTCAGATATAGTATTATATTACTGTCAGATATAGTGTGATAATACTGTCTGATATAGTATTATAATACTGTCAGATATTGTATTATATTACTGTCAGATATAGTATTATAATACTTCTCAGATATAGTATTATATTACTGTTAGATATAGTTTTATAATTGTTTCTACTTTTGGCACAAGGCCAGTAATTACCCAGTGCATTACTGGTACTTTATTTTATCGACCCCGTAAGGATGAAAGGCAAAGTTAACCTCGGCGGGATTTGAACTCAGAATGGCAAGGGCCGTAACTATGCGTCAAAGCATGGCGTCCGACTCTCTACCGATACTGCCAAATACTGTCAGATATTGTATTATATTACTGTCAGATATAGTATTATAATATTTCTCAGATATAGTATTATATTACTGTCAGATATAGTAATATAATACTGTCTAACCGTATTATATTACTGTCAGATATAGTATTATATTACTGTCAGATATAGTGTTATAATACTGTCTGATATAGTATTATAATACTGTCAGTTATAGTATTATATTACTGTCACATATAGTATTATATTACTGTCAGATATAGTATTATAATACTGTCAGATATAGTATTATAATACTGTCAGATATAGTATTATAATACTGTCAGATATAGTATTATATTACTGTCAGATATAGTATTATAATACTGTCTGATATTGTATTATATCACTGTCAGATATAGTATTATAATACTCTCAGTTATAGTATTATATTACTGTCAGATATAGTATTATATTACTGTCAGATATAGTATTATATTACTGTCAGATATAGTATTAATTTACTGTCAGATATAGTATTATAATACTGTCAGATATTGTATTATATCACTGTCAGATATAGTATTATATTACTGTCAGATGAAGTATTATAATGATGTCAGATATAGTATTATAATACTGTCAGATATAGTATTATAATACTGTCAGATATGTTATTATAATACTGTAAGATATAGTATTATATTACTGTCAGATTCAGTATTATAATACTGTCAGATATAGTATTATATTACTGTCAGATATATTATTATATTACTGACAGATATAGTATTGTATTGCTGTCAGATATAGAATTATAATACTGTCAGATATAATTTTATAATACTGTCAGATATAGTATTATAATACTGTCAGATATAGTATTATATTATTGTCAGATATAGTATTATAATACTGTCTGATATAGTATTATAATATTGTCAGATATAGTATTATATTACTGTCAGATATAGTATTATATTACCGTCAGATATAGTATTATAATACTGTCAGATATAATATTATAACACTGTCAGATATAGAATTATAATACTGTCTGATATAGTATTATATTATTGTCAGATATAGTATTATATTACTGTCAGATAAAGTATTATATTACTGTTAGATATAGTATTATAATACTGTCAGATATAGTATTATATTATTGTCAGATATAGTATTATATTACTGTCTGATATAGTATTATATTACTGTTTGATATAGTATTATATTTCTGTCTGATATAGTATTATATTACTGTCAGATATAGTATTATAATACTGTCAGATATAGTATTATAATACTGTCAGATATAGTATTATATTACTCTTAGATATAGTATTATATTTCTGTCAGATATAGTATTATATTACTGTCAGATATAGTATTATAATACTGTCAGATATAGTATTATAATACTGTCAGATATAGTATTATAATACTGTCAGATATAGTATTATATTACTGTCAGATATTGTATTATATTACTGTCAGCTATAGTATTATAATACTGTCTGACAGTACTATATTACTGTCAGATAAAGTATTATATTACTGTCAGATATAGTGTTATAATACCGTAAGATATAGTATTATATTACTGTCAGATATAGTGTGATAATACTGTCTGATATAGTATTATAATACTGTCAGATATAGTATTATAATACTGTCAGATATAGTATTATATCACTGTCAGATATAGTATTATAATACTGTCAGATATTGTATTATATCACTGTCAGATATTGTATTATAGTACTGTCAGATATAGTATTATAATATTCCTGATACTGTATAATATCACTGTCAGATATAGTATTATAATACTCTCAGATATATTATTATATTACTGTCAGATATAGTATTATAATACTATCAGATATAATATTATAATACTGTCAGATATAGAATTATATTACTGTCAGATATAGTATTATATTATTGTCAGATATAGTATTATAATACTGTCAGATATAGTATTATATTACTGTTAGATATAGTATTATAATACTGTCAGATATAATGTTATAATACTGTCAGATATATTATTATATTACTCTCAGATATAGTATTATAATGCTATCAGATATAGTATTATATTACTGTCAGATATAGCATTATATTACTGTCAGATATAGTATTATAATGCTGTCAGATAGAGTATTACAATACTGTCTGACAGTATTATATTCCTGTCAGATATAGTATTATATTACTGTTAGATATAGTGTTATAATACTGTCAGATATAGTATTATAATACTGTCAGATATAGTATTATAGTACTGTCAGATATAGTAATATATTATGTCAGATATAGTATTATATTACTGTCAGATATAGTATTATATTACTGTCTGATATAGTATTATAATACTGTCAGATATAGTATTATATTACTGTCAGATATAGTATTATATTACTGTCTGATACAGTATTATAATACCGTCAGATATAGTATTATATTACTGTCTGACAGTATTATATTATTGTCAGATATAGTATTATATTACTGTCAGATATAGTGTTATAATACTGTCAGATACAGTATTATATTACTGTCAGATATAGTATTATAATACTGTCTGATATTGTATTATATTACTGTTTGATATAGTATTATATTTCTGTCTGATATAGTATTATATTACTGTCAGATATAGTATTATAATACTGTCAGATATAGTATTATAATACTGTCAGATATAGTATTATATTACTTTTAGATATAGTATTATATTACTGTCAGATACAGTATTATATTACTGTCAGATATAGTATTATAATACTGTCAGATATAGTATTATAATACTGTCAGATATAGTATTATAATACTGTCAGATATAGTATTATATTACTGTCAGATATAGTATTATATTACTGTCAGATATAGTATTATAATACTGTCAGATAGAGTATTACAATACTGTCTGACAGTATTATATTCCTGTCAGATATAGTATTATATTACTGTTAGATATAGTGTTATAATACTGTCAGATATAGTATTATAATACTGTCAGATATAGTATTATAGTACTGTCAGATATAGTAATATATTATGTCAGATATAGTATTATATTACTGTCAGATATAGTATTATATTACTGTCTGATATAGTATTATAATACCGTCAGATATAGTATTATATTACTGTCAGATATATTATTATATTACTGTCTGATACAGTATTATAATACCGTCAGATATAGTATTATATTACTGTCAGACAGTATTATATTATTGTCAAATATAGTATTATATTACTGTCAGATATAGTGTTATAATACTGTCAGATATAGTATTATATTACTGTCAGATATAGTGTTATAATACTGTATGATAGAGTATTATAATATTGTCAGATATTGTATTATATTTCTGTCAGATATAGTATTATAATACTTCTCAGATATAGTATTATATTACTGTTAGATATAGTACTATAATACTGTCAGATATTGTATTATATTACTGTCAATTATAGTATTATAATACTTCTCAGATATAGTATTATATTACTGTCAGATATAGTATTATAATACTGTGTGACAGTATTATATTACTGTCAGATATAGTATTATATTACTGTCAGATATAGTATTATAATACTGTCAGATATAGTGTTATGATACTGTCAGATATAGTATTATAATACTGTCAGATATACTATTATATTACTGTTAGATATAGTATTATAATACTGTCAGATATATTATTATAATACTGTCTGAGATAGTATTATATTACTGTCAGATATAGTATTATATTACTGTCAGATATAATATTATATTACTGTCTGATATAGTATTATAATACTGTATGATAGAATATTATATTATTGTCAGATATAGTATTATAATACTCTCAGATATAGTATTATATTACTGTTAGATATAGTATTATAATACTGTCTGTTATAGTATTATAATACTGTCAGATATAGTATTATATTACTGTTAGATATAGTATTATATTACTGTCAGATATAGTATTATATTACTGTCAGATATAGTATTATAATACTGTCAGATATAGTATTATAATACTGTCAGATATAGTATTATATTACTGTCAGATATAGTATTATATTACTGTCAGATATAGTATTATAATACTATCTTATAGAGTATTATAATACTGTCAGATATAGCATTATATTACTGTCAGATATAGTATTATAAACTGTCAGATATAGTATTATAATACTGTCAGATATAGTATTATAATACTGTCAGATATAGTATTATAATACTGTCAGTTATAGTATTATAACACTGTCAGATATAGTATTATAATACTGTCAGATATAGTATTATAATACTGTCAGATATATTATTATAATACTGTGAGATATAGTATTATATTACTGTCAGATATAGTATTATAATACTGTCTTATATTGTATCATATCACTGTCAGATATAGTATAATAATACTGTCAGTTATAGTATTATATTACTGTCAGATATAGTATTATAATACTGTCAGATATTGTATTATATCACTGTCAGATATAGTATTATAATACTGTCAGATATATTTATTATATCACTGTCAGATATTGTATTATAGTACTGTCAGATATAGTATTATAAAATTTCTGATACTGTATTATATCACTGTCAGATATAGTATTATAATACTCTCAGATATAGTATTATATTACTGTCAGATATAGTATTATAATACTGTCAGATATATTATTATAATACTGTAAGATATAATATTATATTACTGTCAGATATAGTATTATAATACTATCAGATATAATATTATAATACTGTCAGATATAGAATTATATTACTGTCAGAAATAGTATTATATTATTGCCAGATATAGTATTATAATACTGTCAGATATAGTATTATATTACTGTTAGATATAGTATTATAATACTGTCAGATATAATGTTATAATACTGTCAGATATATTATTATATTACTGTCAGATATAGTATTATAATGCTATCAGATATAGTATTATATTACTGTCAGATATAGTATTATATTACTGTCAGATATAGTATTATAATACTGTCAGATAGAGTATTACAATACTGTCTGACAGTATTATATTCCTGTCAGATATAGTATTATATTACTGTTAGATATAGTGTTATAATACTGTCAGATATAGTATTATAATACTGTCAGATATAGTATTATAGTACTGTCAGATATAGTAATATATTATGTCAGATATAGTATTATATTACTGTCAGATATAGTATTATATTACTGTCTGATATAGTATTATAATACTGTCAGATATAGTATTATATTACTGTCAGATATATTATTATATTACTGTCTGATACAGTATTATAATACCGTCAGATATAGTATTATATTACTGTCTGACAGTATTATATTATTGTCAAATATAGTATTATATTACTGTCAGATATAGTGTTATAATACTGTCAGATATAGTATTATATTACTGTCAGATATAGTGTTATAATACTGTATGATAGAGTATTATAATATTGTCAGATATTGTATTATATTTCTGTCAGATATAGTATTATAATACTTCTCAGATATAGTATTATATTACTGTTAGATATAGTATTATAATACTGTCAGATATTGTATTATATTACTGTCAGATATAGTATTATAATACTGTTAGATATAGTATTATAATACTGTCAGATATAGTATTATAATACTGTCTGAGATAGTATTATATTACTGTCAGATATAGTATTATATTACTGTCAGATATAATATTATATTACTGTCTGATATAGTATTATAATACTGTATGATAGAGTATTATATTATTGTCAGATATAGTATTATAATACTCTCAGATATAGTATTATATTACTGTCAGATATAGTATTATATTACTGTCAGATATAGTATTATAATACTGTCAGATATAGTGTTATAATACTGTCAGATATAGTATTATAATACTGTCAGATATACTATTATATTACTGTTAGATATAGTATTATAATACTGTCAGATATAGTATTATAGTACTGTCTGAGATAGTATTATATTACTGTCAGATATAGTATTATATTACTGTCAGATATAATATTATATTACTGTCTGATATAGTATTATAATACTGTATGATAGAGTATTATATTATTGTCAGATATAGTATTATAATACTCTCAGATATAGTATTATATTACTGTTAGATATAGTATTATAATACTGTCTGATATAGTATTATAATACTGTCAGATATAGTATTATATTACTGTTAGATATAGTATTATATTTCTGTCTGATATCGTATTATATTACTGTCAGATATAGTATTATAATACTGTCAGATATAGTATTATAATACTGTCAGATATAGTATTATATTACTGTTAGATATAGTATTATATTACTGTCAGATATAGTATTATATTACTGTCAGATATAGTATTATAATACTGTCGGATATAGTATTATAATACTGTCAGATATAGTATTATAATACTGTCTGATATTGTATTATATCACTGTCAGATATAGTATTATATTACTGTCTGATATAGTATTATATCACTGTCAGATAAAGTATTATAATACTGTCAGATATAGTATTATAATACTGTCAGATATAGTATTATAATACTGTCAGATATAGTATTATATTACTGTCAGATATATTATTATATTACTGACAGATATAGTATTGTATTGCTGTCAGATATAGAATTATAATACTGTCAGATATAATGTTATAATACTGTCTGATATAGTATTATAATACTGTCAGATATAGTATTATATTATTGTCAGATATAGTATTATAATACTGTCTGCTATAGTATTATAATATTGTCAGATATAGTATTATATTACTGTCAGATATAGTATTATATTACTGTCAGATATAGTATTATAATACTGTCAGATATAATATTATAACACTGTCAGATATAGAATAATAATACTGTCTCATATAGTATTATATTATTGTCAGATATAGTATTATATTACTGTCAGATAAAGTATTATATTACTGTTAGATATAGTATTATAATACTGTCAGATATAGTATTATATTATTGTCAGATATAGTATTATATTACTGTCTGATATAGTATTAAAATACTGTCAGATACAGTATTATATTACTGTCAGATATAGTATTATAATACTGTCTGATATTGTATTATATTACTGTTTGATATAGTATTATATTTCTGTCTGATATAGTATTATATTACTGTCAGATATAGTATTATAATACTGTCAGATATAGTATTATAATACTGTCAGATATAGTATTATATTACTTTTAGATATAGTATTATATTACTGTCAGATACAGTATTATATTACTGTCAGATATAGTATTATAATACTGTCAGATATAGTATTATAATACTGTCAGATATAGTATTATAATACTGTCAGATATAGTATTATATTACTGTCAGATATTGTATTATATTACTGTCAGCTATAGTATTATAATACGGTCTGACAGTACTATATTACTGTCAGATAAAGTATTATATTACTGTCAGATATAGTGTTATAATACTGTAAGATATAGTATTATATTACTGTCAGATATAGTGTGATAATACCGTCTGATATAGTATTATAATACTGTCAGATATAGTATTATAATACTGTCAGATATACTATTATATTACTGTCAGATATAGTGTGATAATACTGTCTGATATAGTATTATAATACTGTCAGATATTGTATTATATTACTGTCAGATATAGTATTATAATACTTCTCAGATATAGTATTATATTACTGTTAGATATAGTATTATAATACTGTCAGATATTGTATTATATTACTGTCAGATATAGTATTATAATATTTCTCAGATATAGTATTATATTACTGTCAGATATAGTATTATAATACTGTCAGATATTGTATTATATTACTGTCAGATATAGTATTATATTATTGTCAGATATAGTGTTATAATACTGTCTGATATAGTATTATAATACTGTCAGTTATAGTATTATATTACTGTCAGATATAGTATTATATTACTGTCAGATATAGTATTATAATACTGTCAGATATAGTATTATAATACTGTCAGATATAGTATTATAATACTGTCAGATATAGTATTATATTACTGTCAGATATAGTATTATAATACTGTCTGATATTGTATTATATCACTGTCAGATATAGTATTATAATACTCTCAGTTATAGTATTATATTACTGTCAGATATAGTATTATATTACTGTCAGATATAGTATTATATTACTGTCAGATATAGTATTAAGTTACTGTCAGATATAGTATTATAATACTGTCTGATATTGTATTATATCACTGTCAGATATAGTATTATATTCCTGTCTGATATAGTATTATATCACTGTCAGATAAAGTATTATAATGCTGTCAGATATAGTATTATAATACTGTCAGATATAGTATTATAATACTGTCAGATATGTTATTATAATACTGTAAGATATAGTATTATATTACTGTCAGATATAGTATTATAATACTGTCAGATATAGTATTATAATACTGTCAGATATAGTATTATAATACTGTCAGATATAGTATTATATTACTGTTAGATATAGTATTATAATACTGTCAGATATAATGTTATAATACTGTCAGATATAGTATTATAATACTGTCTGATATAGTATTATAATATTGTCAGATATAGTATTATATTACTGTCAGATATAGTATTATATTACTGTCAGATATAGTATTATAATACTGTCAGATATAATATTATAACACTGTCAGATATAGAGTTATAATACTGTCTGATATAGTATTATATTATTGTCAGATATAGTATTATATTACTGTCAGATAAAGTATTATATTACTGTTAGATATAGTATTATAATACTGTCAGATATAGTATTATATTATTGTCAGATATAGTATTATATTACTGTCTGATATAGTATTAGAATACTGTCAGATACAGTATTATATTACTGTCAGATATAGTATTATAATACTGTCTGATATTGTATTATATTACTGTTTGATATAGTATTATATTTCTGTCTGATATAGTATTATATTACTGTCAGATATAGTATTATAATACTGTCAGATATAGTATTATAATACTGTCAGATATAGTATTATATTACTTTTAGATATAGTATTATATTACTGTCAGATACAGTATTATATTACTGTCAGATATAGTATTATAATATTGTCAGATATAGTATTATAATACTGTCAGATATAGTATTATAATACTGTCAGATATAGTATTATATTACTGTCAGATATTGTATTATATTACTGTCAGCTATAGTATTATAATACTGTCTGACAGTACTATATTACTGTCAGATGAAGTATTATATTACTGTCAGATATAGTGTTATAATACTGTAAGATATAGTATTATATTACTGTCAGATATAGTGTGATAATACTGTCTGATATAGTATTATAATACTGTCAGATATAGTATTATAATACTGTCAGATATAGTATTATATTACTGTCAGATATAGTGTGATAATACTGTCTGATATAGTATTATAATACTGTCAGATATTGTATTATATTACTGTCAGATATAGTATTATAATACTTCTCAGATATAGTATTATATTACTGTTAGATATAGTATTGTAATACTGTCAGATATTGTATTATATTACTGTCAGATATAGTATTATAATATTTCTCAGATATAGTATTATATTACTGTCAGATATAGTATTATAATACTGTCTAACCGTATTATATTACTGTCAGATATAGTATTATATTACTGTCAGATATAGTGTTATAATACTGTCTGATATAGTATTATAATACTGTCAGTTATAGTATTATATTACTGTCAGATATAGTATTATATTACTGTCAGATATAGTATTATAATACTGTCAGATATAGTATTATAATACTGTCAGATATAGTATTATAATACTGTCAGATATAGTATTATATTACTGTCAGATATAGTATTATAATACTGTCTGATATTGTATTATATCACTGTCAGATATAGTATTATAATACTCTCAGTTATAGTATTATATTACTGTCAGATATAGTATTATATTACTGTCAGATATAGTATTATATTACTGTCAGATATAGTATTAATTTACTGTCAGATATAGTATTATAATACTGTCAGATATTGTATTATATCACTGTCAGATATAGTATTATATTACTGTCTGATATATTATTATATCACTGTCAGATGAAGTATTATAATGATGTCAGATATAGTATTATAATACTGTCAGATATAGTATTATAATACTGTCAGATATGTTATTATAATACTGTAAGATATAGTATTATATTACTGTCAGATTCAGTATTATAATACTGTCAGATATAGTATTATAATACTGTCAGATATAGTATTATAATACTGTCAGATATAGTATTATATTACTGTTAGATATAGTATTATAATACTGTCAGATATAATGTTATAATACTGTCAGATATAGTATTATAATACTGTCAGATATAGTATTATATTACTGTCAGATATATTATTATATTACTGACAGATATAGTATTGTATTGCTGTCAGATATAGAATTATAATACTGTCAGATATAATTTTATAATACTGTCAGATATAGTATTATAATACTGTCAGATATAGTATTATATTATTGTCAGATATAGTATTATAATACTGTCTGATATAGTATTATAATATTGTCAGATATAGTATTATATTACTGTCAGATATAGTATTATAATACTGTCTGATATTGTATTATATTACTGTTTGATATAGTATTATATTTCTGTCTGATATAGTATTATATTACTGTCAGATATAGTATTATAATACTGTCAGATATAGTATTATAATACTGTCAGATATAGTATTATATTACTCTTAGATATAGTATTATATTACTGTCAGATATAGTATTATATTACTGTCAGATATAGTATTATAATACTGTCAGATATAGTATTATAATACTGTCAGATATAGTATTATAATACTGTCAGATATAGTATTATATTACTGTCAGATATTGTATTATATTACTGTCAGCTATAGTATTATAATACTGTCTGACAGTACTATATTACTGTCAGATAAAGTATTATATTACTGTCAGATATAGTGTTATAATACCGTAAGATATAGTATTATATTACTGTCAGATATAGTGTGATAATACTGTCTGATATAGTATTATAATACTGTCAGATATAGTATTATAATACTGTCAGATATAGTATTGTATTACTGTCAGATATAGTGTGATAATACTGTCTGTTATAGTATTATAATACTGTCAGATATTGTATTATATTACTGTCAGATATAGTATTATAATACTTCTCAGATATAGTATTATATTACTGTTAGATATAGTTTTATAATACTGTCAGATATTGTATTATATTACTGTCAGATATAGTATTATAATATTTCTCAGATATAGTATTATATTACTGTCAGATATAGTATTATAATACTGTCTAACCGTATTATATTACTGTCAGATATAGTATTATATTACTGTCAGATATAGTGTTATAATACTGTCTGATATAGTATTATAATACTGTCAGTTATAGTATTATATTACTGTCAGATATAGTATTATATTACTGTCAGATATAGTATTATAATACTGTCAGATATAGTATTATAATACTGTCAGATATAGTATTATAATACTGTCAGATATAGTATTATATTACTGTCAGATATAGTATTATAATACTGTCTGATATTGTATTATATCACTGTCAGATATAGTATTATAATACTCTCAGTTATAGTATTATATTACTGTCAGATATAGTATTATATTACTGTCAGATATAGTATTATATTACTGTCAGATATAGTATTAATTTACTGTCAGATATAGTATTATAATACTGTCAGATATTGTATTATATCACTGTCAGATATAGTATTATATTACTGTCAGATGAAGTATTATAATGATGTCAGATATAGTATTATAATACTGTCAGATATAGTATTATAATACTGTCAGATATGTTATTATAATACTGTAAGATATAGTATTATATTACTGTCAGATTCAGTATTATAATACTGTCAGATATAGTATTATATTACTGTCAGATATATTATTATATTACTGACAGATATAGTATTGTATTGCTGTCAGATATAGAATTATAATACTGTCAGATATAATTTTATAATACTGTCAGATATAGTATTATAATACTGTCAGATATAGTATTATATTATTGTCAGATATAGTATTATAATACTGTCTGATATAGTATTATAATATTGTCAGATATAGTATTATATTACTGTCAGATATAGTATTATATTACCGTCAGATATAGTATTATAATACTGTCAGATATAATATTATAACACTGTCAGATATAGAATTATAATACTGTCTGATATAGTATTATATTATTGTCAGATATAGTATTATATTACTGTCAGATAAAGTATTATATTACTGTTAGATATAGTATTATAATACTGTCAGATATAGTATTATATTATTGTCAGATATAGTATTATATTACTGTCTGATATAGTATTAAAATACTGTCAGATACAGTATTATATTACTGTCAGATATAGTATTATAATACTGTCTGATATTGTATTATATTACTGTTTGATATAGTATTATATTTCTGTCTGATATAGTATTATATTACTGTCAGATATAGTATTATAATACTGTCAGATATAGTATTATAATACTGTCAGATATAGTATTATATTACTCTTAGATATAGTATTATATTACTGTCAGATATAGTATTATATTACTGTCAGATATAGTATTATAATACTGTCAGATATAGTATTATAATACTGTCAGATATAGTATTATAATACTGTCAGATATAGTATTATATTACTGTCAGATATTGTATTATATTACTGTCAGCTATAGTATTATAATACTGTCTGACAGTACTATATTACTGTCAGATAAAGTATTATATTACTGTCAGATATAGTGTTATAATACCGTAAGATATAGTATTATATTACTGTCAGATATAGTGTGATAATACTGTCTGATATAGTATTATAATACTGTCAGATATAGTATTATAATACTGTCAGATATAGTATTATATCACTGTCAGATATAGTATTATAATACTGTCAGATATTGTATTATATCACTGTCAGATATTGTATTATAGTACTGTCAGATATAGTATTATAATATTCCTGATACTGTATAATATCACTGTCAGATATAGTATTATAATACTCTCAGATATATTATTATATTACTGTCAGATATAGTATTATAATACTATCAGATATAATATTATAATACTGTCAGATATAGAATTATATTACTGTCAGATATAGTATTATATTATTGTCAGATATAGTATTATAATACTGTCAGATATAGTATTATATTACTGTTAGATATAGTATTATAATACTGTCAGATATAATGTTATAATACTGTCAGATATATTATTATATTACTGTCAGATATAGTATTATAATGCTATCAGATATAGTATTATATTACTGTCAGATATAGCATTATATTACTGTCAGATATAGTATTATAATGCTGTCAGATAGAGTATTACAATACTGTCTGACAGTATTATATTCCTGTCAGATATAGTATTATATTACTGTTAGATATAGTGTTATAATACTGTCAGATATAGTATTATAATACTGTCAGATATAGTATTATAGTACTGTCAGATATAGTAATATATTATGTCAGATATAGTATTATATTACTGTCAGATATAGTATTATATTACTGTCTGATATAGTATTATAATACTGTCAGATATAGTATTATATTACTGTCAGATATAGTATTATATTACTGTCTGATACAGTATTATAATACCGTCAGATATAGTATTATATTACTGTCTGACAGTATTATATTATTGTCAGATATAGTATTATATTACTGTCAGATATAGTGTTATAATACTGTCAGATACAGTATTATATTACTGTCAGATATAGTATTATAATACTGTCTGATATTGTATTATATTACTGTTTGATATAGTATTATATTTCTGTCTGATATAGTATTATATTACTGTCAGATATAGTATTATAATACTGTCAGATATAGTATTATAATACTGTCAGATATAGTATTATATTACTTTTAGATATAGTATTATATTACTGTCAGATACAGTATTATATTACTGTCAGATATAGTATTATAATACTGTCAGATATAGTATTATAATACTGTCAGATATAGTATTATAATACTGTCAGATATAGTATTATATTACTGTCAGATATTGTATTATATTACTGTCAGCTATAGTATTATAATACTGTCTGACAGTACTATATTACTGTCAGATAAAGTATTATATTACTGTCAGATATAGTGTTATAATACTGTAAGATATAGTATTATATTACTGTCAGATATAGTGTGATAATACTGTCTGATATAGTATTATAATACTGTCAGATATAGTATTATAATACTGTCAGATATAGTATTATATTACTGTCAGATATAGTGTGATAATACTGTCTGATATAGTATTATAAGACTGTCAGATATTGTATTATATTACTGTCAGATATAGTATTATAATACTTCTCAGATATAGTATTATATTACTGTTAGATATAGTATTATAATACTGTCAGATATTGTATTATATTACTGTCAGATATAGTATTATAATATTTCTCAGATATAGTATTATATTACTGTCAGATATAGTATTATAATACTGTCTAACCGTATTATATTACTGTCAGATATAGTATTATATTACTGTCAGATATAGTGTTATAATACTGTCTGATATAGTATTATAATACTGTCAGTTATAGTATTATATTACTGTCAGATATAGTATTATATTACTGTTAGATATAGTATTATAATACTGTCAGATATTGTATTATATTACTGTCAGATATAGTATTATAATATTTCTCAGATATAGTATTATATTACTGTCAGATATAGTATTATAATACTGTCTAACCGTATTATATTACTGTCAGATATAGTATTATATTACTGTCAGATATAGTGTTATAATACTGTCTGATATAGTATTATAATACTGTCAGTTATAGTATTATATTACTGTCAGATATAGTATTATATTACTGTCAGATATAGTATTATAATACTGTCAGATATAGTATTATAATACTGTCAGATATAGTATTATAATACTGGCAGATATAGTATTATATTACTGTCAGATATAGTATTATAATACTGTCTGATATTGTATTATATCACTGTCAGATATAGTATTATAATACTCTCAGTTATAGTATTATATTACTGTCAGATATAGTATTATATTACTGTCAGATATAGTATTATATTACTGTCAGATATATTATTAATTTACTGTCAGATATAGTATTATAATACTGTCAGATATTGTATTATATCACTGTCAGATATAGTATTATTTACTGTCTGATATAGTATTATATCACTGTCAGATGAAGTATTATAATGATGTCAGATATAGTATTATAATACTGTCAGATATAGTATTATAATACTGTCAGATATGTTATTATAATACTGTAAGATATAGTATTATATTACTGTCAGATTCAGTATTATAATACTGTCAGATATAGTATTATAATACTGTCAGATATAGTATTATAATACTGTCAGATATAGTATTATATTACTGTTAGATATAGTATTATAATACTGTCAGATATAATGTTATAATACTGTCAGATATAGTATTATAATACTGTCAGATATAGTATTATATTACTGTCAGATATATTATTATATTACTGACAGATATAGTATTGTATTGCTGTCAGATATAGAATTATAATACTGTCAGATATAATTTTATAATACTGTCAGATATAGTATTATAATACTGTCAGATATAGTATTATATTATTGTCAGATATAGTATTATAATACTGTCTGATATAGTATTATAATATTGTCAGATATAGTATTATATTACTGTCAGATATAGTATTATATTACCGTCAGATATAGTATTATAATACTGTCAGATATAATATTATAACACTGTCAGATATAGAATTATAATACTGTCTGATATAGTATTATATTATTGTCAGATATAGTATTATATTACTGTCAGATAAAGTATTATATTACTGTTAGATATAGTATTATAATACTGTCAGATATAGTATTATATTATTGTCAGATATAGTATTATATTACTGTCTGATATAGTATTAAAATACTGTCAGATACAGTATTATATTACTGTCAGATATAGTATTATAATACTGTCTGATATTGTATTATATTACTGTTTGATATAGTATTATATTTCTGTCTGATATAGTATTATATTACTGTCAGATATAGTATTATAATACTGTCAGATATAGTATTATAATACTGTCAGATATAGTATTATATTACTCTTAGATATAGTATTATATTACTGTCAGATATAGTATTATATTACTGTCAGATATAGTATTATAATACTGTCAGATATAGTATTATAATACTGTCAGATATAGTATTATAATACTGTCAGATATAGTATTATATTACTGTCAGATATTGTATTATATTACTGTCAGCTATAGTATTATAATACTGTCTGACAGTACTATATTACTGTCAGATAAAGTATTATATTACTGTCAGATATAGTGTTATAATACCGTAAGATATAGTATTATATTACTGTCAGATATAGTGTGATAATACTGTCTGATATAGTATTATAATACTGTCAGATATAGTATTATAATACTGTCAGATATAGTATTATATTACTGTCAGATATAGTGTGATAATACTGTCTGATATAGTATTATAATACTGTCAGATATTGTATTATATTACTGTCAGATATAGTATTATAATACTTCTCAGATATAGTATTATATTACTGTTAGATATAGTTTTATAATTGTTTCTACTTTTGGCACAAGGCCAGTAATTACCCAGTGCATTACTGGTACTTTATTTTATCGACCCCGTAAGGATGAAAGGCAAAGTTAACCTCGGCGGGATTTGAACTCAGAATGGCAAGGGCCGTAACTATGCGTCAAAGCATGGCGTCCGACTCTCTACCGATACTGCCAAATACTGTCAGATATTGTATTATATTACTGTCAGATATAGTATTATAATATTTCTCAGATATAGTATTATATTACTGTCAGATATAGTAATATAATACTGTCTAACCGTATTATATTACTGTCAGATATAGTATTATATTACTGTCAGATATAGTGTTATAATACTGTCTGATATAGTATTATAATACTGTCAGTTATAGTATTATATTACTGTCACATATAGTATTATATTACTGTCAGATATAGTATTATAATACTGTCAGATATAGTATTATAATACTGTCAGATATAGTATTATAATACTGTCAGATATAGTATTATATTACTGTCAGATATAGTATTATAATACTGTCTGATATTGTATTATATCACTGTCAGATATAGTATTATAATACTCTCAGTTATAGTATTATATTACTGTCAGATATAGTATTATATTACTGTCAGATATAGTATTATATTACTGTCAGATATAGTATTAATTTACTGTCAGATATAGTATTATAATACTGTCAGATATTGTATTATATCACTGTCAGATATAGTATTATATTACTGTCAGATGAAGTATTATAATGATGTCAGATATAGTATTATAATACTGTCAGATATAGTATTATAATACTGTCAGATATGTTATTATAATACTGTAAGATATAGTATTATATTACTGTCAGATTCAGTATTATAATACTGTCAGATATAGTATTATATTACTGTCAGATATATTATTATATTACTGACAGATATAGTATTGTATTGCTGTCAGATATAGAATTATAATACTGTCAGATATAATTTTATAATACTGTCAGATATAGTATTATAATACTGTCAGATATAGTATTATATTATTGTCAGATATAGTATTATAATACTGTCTGATATAGTATTATAATATTGTCAGATATAGTATTATATTACTGTCAGATATAGTATTATATTACCGTCAGATATAGTATTATAATACTGTCAGATATAATATTATAACACTGTCAGATATAGAATTATAATACTGTCTGATATAGTATTATATTATTGTCAGATATAGTATTATATTACTGTCAGATAAAGTATTATATTACTGTTAGATATAGTATTATAATACTGTCAGATATAGTATTATATTATTGTCAGATATAGTATTATATTACTGTCTGATATAGTATTATATTACTGTTTGATATAGTATTATATTTCTGTCTGATATAGTATTATATTACTGTCAGATATAGTATTATAATACTGTCAGATATAGTATTATAATACTGTCAGATATAGTATTATATTACTCTTAGATATAGTATTATATTTCTGTCAGATATAGTATTATATTACTGTCAGATATAGTATTATAATACTGTCAGATATAGTATTATAATACTGTCAGATATAGTATTATAATACTGTCAGATATAGTATTATATTACTGTCAGATATTGTATTATATTACTGTCAGCTATAGTATTATAATACTGTCTGACAGTACTATATTACTGTCAGATAAAGTATTATATTACTGTCAGATATAGTGTTATAATACCGTAAGATATAGTATTATATTACTGTCAGATATAGTGTGATAATACTGTCTGATATAGTATTATAATACTGTCAGATATAGTATTATAATACTGTCAGATATAGTATTATATCACTGTCAGATATAGTATTATAATACTGTCAGATATTGTATTATATCACTGTCAGATATTGTATTATAGTACTGTCAGATATAGTATTATAATATTCCTGATACTGTATAATATCACTGTCAGATATAGTATTATAATACTCTCAGATATATTATTATATTACTGTCAGATATAGTATTATAATACTATCAGATATAATATTATAATACTGTCAGATATAGAATTATATTACTGTCAGATATAGTATTATATTATTGTCAGATATAGTATTATAATACTGTCAGATATAGTATTATATTACTGTTAGATATAGTATTATAATACTGTCAGATATAATGTTATAATACTGTCAGATATATTATTATATTACTCTCAGATATAGTATTATAATGCTATCAGATATAGTATTATATTACTGTCAGATATAGCATTATATTACTGTCAGATATAGTATTATAATGCTGTCAGATAGAGTATTACAATACTGTCTGACAGTATTATATTCCTGTCAGATATAGTATTATATTACTGTTAGATATAGTGTTATAATACTGTCAGATATAGTATTATAATACTGTCAGATATAGTATTATAGTACTGTCATATATAGTAATATATTATGTCAGATATAGTATTATATTACTGTCAGATATAGTATTATATTACTGTCTGATATAGTATTATAATACTGTCAGATATAGTATTATATTACTGTCAGATATAGTATTATATTACTGTCTGATACAGTATTATAATACCGTCAGATATAGTATTATATTACTGTCTGACAGTATTATATTATTGTCAGATATAGTATTATATTACTGTCAGATATAGTGTTATAATACTGTCAGATACAGTATTATATTACTGTCAGATATAGTATTATAATACTGTCTGATATTGTATTATATTACTGTTTGATATAGTATTATATTTCTGTCTGATATAGTATTATATTACTGTCAGATATAGTATTATAATACTGTCAGATATAGTATTATAATACTGTCAGATATAGTATTATATTACTTTTAGATATAGTATTATATTACTGTCAGATACAGTATTATATTACTGTCAGATATAGTATTATAATACTGTCAGATATAGTATTATAATACTGTCAGATATAGTATTATAATACTGTCAGATATAGTATTATATTACTGTCAGATATTGTATTATATTACTGTCAGCTATAGTATTATAATACTGTCTGACAGTACTATATTACTGTCAGATAAAGTATTATATTACTGTCAGATATAGTGTTATAATACTGTAAGATATAGTATTATATTACTGTCAGAGATAGTGTGATAATACTGTCTGATATAGTATTATAATACTGTCAGATATAGTATTATAATACTGTCAGATATAGTATTATATTACTGTCAGATATAGTGTGATAATACTGTCTGATATAGTATTATAAGACTGTCAGATATTGTATTATATTACTGTCAGATATAGTATTATAATACTTCTCAGATATAGTATTATATTACTGTTAGATATAGTATTATAATACTGTCAGATATTGTATTATATTACTGTCAGATATAGTATTATAATATTTCTCAGATATAATATTATATTACTGTCAGATATAGTATTATAATACTGTCTAACCGTATTATATTACTGTCAGATATAGTATTATATTACTGTCAGATATAGTGTTATAATACTGTCTGATATAGTATTATAATACTGTCAGTTATAGTATTATATTACTGTCAGATATAGTATTATATTACTGTCAGATATAGTATTATAATACTGTCAGATATAGTATTATAATACTGTCAGATATAGTATTATAATACTGTCAGATATAGTATTATATTACTGTCAGATATAGTATTATAATACTGTCTGATATTGTATTATATCACTGTCAGATATAGTATTATAATACTCTCAGTTATAGTATTATATTACTGTCAGATATAGTATTATATTACTGTCAGATATAGTATTATATTACTGTCAGATATAGTATTAATTTACTGTCAGATATAGTATTATAATACTGTCTGATATTGTATTATATCACTGTCAGATATAGTATTATATTACTGTCTGATATAGTATTATATCACTGTCAGATGAAGTATTATAATACTGTCAGATATAGTATTATATTACTGTTAGATATAGTATTATAATACTGTCAGATATAATGTTATAATACTGTCAGATATAGTATTATAATACTGTCAGATATAGTATTATATTACTGTCAGATATATTATTATATTACTGACAGATATAGTATTGTATTGCTGTCAGATATAGAATTATAATACTGTCAGATATAATTTTATAATACTGTCAGATATAGTATTATAATATTTCTCAGATATAGTATTATATTACTGTCAGATATAGTATTATAATACTGTCTAACCGTATTATATTACTGTCAGATATAGTATTATATTACTGTCAGATATAGTATTATAATACTGTCAGATATAGTATCATAATACTGTCAGATATGTTATTATAATACTGTAAGATGTAGTATTATATTACTGTCAGATATAGTATTATAATACTGTCAGATATAGTATTATAATACTGTCGGATATAGTATTATAATACTGTCAGATATAGTATTATATTACTGTTAGATATAGTATTATAATACTGTCAGATATAATGTTATAATACTGTCAGATATAGTATTATAATACTGTCAGATATAGTATTATATTACTGTCAGATATATTATTATATTACTGACAGATATAGTATTGTATTGCTGTCAGATATAGAATTATAATACTGTCAGATATAATTTTATAATACTGTCAGATATAGTATTATAATACTGTCAGATATAGTATTATATTATTGTCAGATATAGTATTATAATACTGTCTGATATAGTATTATAATATTGTCAGATATAGTATTATATTACTGTCAGATATAGTATTATATTACCGTCAGATATAGTATTATAATACTGTCAGATATAATATTATAACACTGTCAGATATAGAATTATAATACTGTCTGATATAGTATTATATTATTGTCAGATATAGTATTATATTACTGTCAGATAAAGTATTATATTACTGTTAGATATAGTATTATAATACTGTCAGATATAGTATTATACTATTGTCAGATATAGTATTATATTACTGTCTGATATAGTATAAAAATACTGTCAGATACAGTATTATATTACTGTCAGATATAGTATTATAATACTGTCTGATATTGTATTATATTACTGTTTGATATAGTATTATATTTCTGTCTGATATAGTATTATATTACTGTCAGATATAGTATTATAATACTGTCAGATATAGTATTATAATACTGTCAGATATAGTATTATATAACTCTTAGATATAGTATTATATTACTGTCAGATATAGTATTATATTACTGTCAGATATAGTATTATAATACTGTCAGATATAGTATTATAATACTGTCAGATATAGTATTATAATACTGTCAGATATAGTATTATATTACTGTCAGATATTGTATTATATTACTGTCAGCTATAGTATTATAATACTGTCTGACAGTACTATATTACTGTCAGATAAAGTATTATATTACTGTCAGATATAGTGTTATAATACCGTAAGATATAGTATTATATTACTGTCAGATATAGTGTGATAATACTGTCTGATATAGTATTATAATACTGTCAGATATAGTATTATAATACTGTCAGATATAGTATTATATCACTGTCAGATATAGTATTATAATACTGTCAGATATTGTATTATATCACTGTCAGATATTGTATTATAGTACTGTCAGATATAGTATTATAATATTTCTGATACTGTATTATATCACTGTCAGATATAGTATTATAATACTATCAGATATAATATTATAATACTGTCAGATATAGAATTATATTACTGTCAGATATAGTATTATATTATTGTCAGATATAGTATTATAATACTGTCAGATATAGTATTATATTACTGTTAGATATAGTATTATAATACTGTCAGATATAATGTTATAATACTGTCAGATATATTATTATATTACTGTCAGATATAGTATTATAATGCTATCAGATATAGTATTATATTACTGTCAGATATAGTATTATATTACTGTCAGATATAGTATTATAATACTGTCAGATAGAGTATTACAATACTGTCTGACAGTATTATATTCCTGTCAGATATAGTATTATATTACTGTTAGATATAGTGTTATAATACTGTCAGATATAGTATTATAATACTGTCAGATATAGTATTATAGTACTGTCAGATATAGTAATATATTATGTCAGATATAGTATTATATTACTGTCAGATATAGTATTATATTACTGTCTGATATAGTATTATAATACTGTCAGATATAGTATTATATTACTGTCAGATATAGTATTATATTACTGTCTGATACAGTATTATAATACCGTCAGATATAGTATTATATTACTGTCTGACAGTATTATATTATTGTCAGATATAGTATTATATTACTGTCAGATATAGTGTTATAATACTGTATGATAGAGTATTATAATATTGTCAGATATTGTATTATATTTCTGTCAGATATAGTATTATAATACTTCTCAGATATAGTATTATAATACTTCTCAGATATAGTATTATATTACTGTCAGATATAGTATTATAATACTGTCTGACAGTATTATATTACTGTCAGATATAGTATTATATTACTGTCAGATATAGTATTATAATACTGTCAGATATAGTGTTATAATACTGTCAGATATAGTATTATAATACTGTCTGATATACTATTATATTACTGTTAGACATAGTATTATAATACTGTCAGATATAGTATTATAATACTGTCTGAGATAGTATTATATTACTGTCAGATATAGTATTATATTACTGTCAGATATAATATTATATTACTGTCTGATATAGTATTATAATACTGTATGATAGAGTATTATATTATTGTCAGATATAGTATTATAATACTCTCAGACATAGTATTATATTACTGTTAGATATAGTATTATAATACTGTCTGATATAGTATTATAATACTGTCAGATATAGTATTATATTACTGTTAGATATAGTATTATATTTCTGTCTGATATCGTATTATATTACTGTAAGATATAGTATTATAATACTGTCAGATATAGTATTATATTACTGTTAGATATAGTATTATATTACTGTCAGATATAGTATTATATTACTGTCAGATATAGTATTGTATTACTGTCAGATATAGTATTATAATACTGTCAGATATAGTATTATAATACTGTCAGATATAGTATTATATTACTGTCAGATATAGTATTATATTACTGTCAGATATAATATTATAATACTGTCAGATATAGTATTATAATACTGTCAGTTATAGTATTATAACACTGTCATATATAGTATTATAATACTGTTAGATATAGTATTATAATACTGACAGATATATTATTATAATACTGTCAGATATAGTATTATATTACTGTCAGATATAGTATTATATTACTGTCAGATCTAGTATTATAATTGTTTCTACTTTTGGCACAAGACCAGCAATTACCCAGTACACTACTGGTACTTTATTTTATCGACCCCGTAAGGATGAAAGGCAAAGTTAACCTCGACGGGATTTGAAGTCAAACCGTAAAGGGACGTAACTATGCTAGAAAGCATGGCGTCCAACCCTCTACTGATACTGCCAATTCACCGCCCTCAGTATTATAATACTGTCTGATATTGTATCATATCACTGTCAGATATAGTATAATAATACTGTCAGTTATGGTATTATATTACTGTCAGATATAGTATTATAATACTGTCAGATATTGTATTATATCACTGTCAGATATAGTATTATAATACTGTCAGATATTGTATTATATCACTGTCAGATATTGTATTATATTACTGTCAGATATAGTATTATAATATTTCTGATACAGTATTATAATACCGTCAGATATAGTATTATATTACTGTCAGATATAGTATTATATTACTGTCTGATATAGTATTATATTACTGTCAGATCTAGCGTTATAATACTGTCAGATCTAGTATTATAATACTGTCTGACAGTATTATATTATTGTCAGATATAGTATTATATTACTGTCAGATATAGTGTTATAATACTGTCAGATATAGTATTATATTACTGTCTGATATAGTATTATAATACTGTCAGATATATTATTATATTACTGTCAGATATAGTATTATAATGCTATCAGATATAGTATTATATTACTGTCAGATATCGTATTATGTTACTGTCAGATATAGTATTATAATACTGTCAGATAGAGTATTATATTACTGTCTGACAGTATTATATTCCTGTCAGATATATTATTATATTACTGTCAGATATAGTATTATATTACTGTTAGATATAGTATTATATTACTGTCAGATATAGTATTACATTACTGTCAGATATAGTATTATAATACTGTCAGTTATAGTATTATATTACTGTCTGATATAGTATTATAATACTGTCAGATATAGTATTATAATACTGTCAGATATAGTATTATAATACTGTCAGATATAGTAATATATTATGTCAGATATAGTATTATATTACTGTCAGATATAGTATTATATTACTGTCTGATATAGTATTATAATACTGTCAGATATAGTATTATATTACTGTCAGATATAGTATTATATTACTGTCTGATACAGTATTATAATACCGTCAGATATAGTATTATATTACTGTCAGATATAGTATTATATTACTGTCTGATATAGTATTATATTACTGTCAGATCTAGTGTTATAATACTGTCAGATCTAGTATTATAATACTGTCTGACAGTATTATATTATTGTCAGATATAGTATTATATTACTGTCAGATATAGTGTTATAATACTGTCAGATATAGATTATATTACTGTCAGATATAGTGTTATAATACTGTATGATAGAGTATTATAATATTGTCAGATATTGTATTATAATACTGTCTGACAGTATTATATTCCTGTCATATATAGTATTATATTACTGTTAGATATAGTGTTATAATTCTGTCAGATATAGTATTATAATACTGTCAGATATAGTATTATAATACTGTCAGATATAGTAATATATTATGTCAGATATAGTATTATATTACTGTCAGATATAGTATTATATTACTGTTTGATATAGTATTATAATACTGTCAGATATAGTATTATATTACTGTCAGATATAGTATTATATTACTGTCTGATACAGTATTATAATACCGTCAGATATAGTATTATATTACTGTCAGATATAGTATTATATTACTGTCTGATATAGTATTATATTACTGTTAGATCTAGTGTTATAATACTGTCAGATATAGTATTATAATACTGTCTGACAGTATTATATTATTGTCAGATATAGTATTATATTACTGTCAGATATAGTGTTATAATACTGTCAGATACAGTATTATATTACTGTCAGATATAGTATTATTACACTGTATGATAGAGTATTATAATATTGTCAGATATTGTATTATATTTCTGTTAGATATAGTATTATAATACTTCTCAGATATAGTAATGTATTACTGTTAGATATAGTATTATAATACTGTCAGATATAATGTTATAATACTGTCAGATATATTATTATATTACTGTCAGATATAGTATTATAATGCTATCAGATATAGCATTATATTACTGTCAGATATAGTATTATATTACTGTCAGATATAGTATTATAATACTGTCAGATAGAGTATTATAATACTGTCTGACAGTATTATATTCCTGTCAGATATAGTATTATATTACTGTTAGATATAGTGTTATAATACTGTCAGATATAGTATTATAATACTGTCAGATATAGTAATATATTATGTCAGATATAGTATTATATTACTGTCAGATATAGTATTATATTACTGTCTGATATAGTATTATAATACTGTCAGATATAGTATTATATTACTGTCAGATATAGTATTATATTACTGTCTGATACAGTATTATAATACCGTCAGATATAGTATTATATTACTGTCAGATATAGTATTATATTACTGTCTGATATAGTATTATATTACTGTCAGATCTAGCGTTATAATACTGTCAGATCTAGTATTATAATACTGTCTGACAGTATTATATTATTGTCAGATATAGTATTATATTACTGTCAGATATAGTGTTATAATACTGTCAGATATAGTATTATATTACTGTCTGATATAGTATTATAATACTGTCAGATATATTATTATATTACTGTCAGATATAGTATTATAATGCTATCAGATATAGTATTATATTACTGTCAGATATCGTATTATGTTACTGTCAGATATAGTATTATAATACTGTCAGATAGAGTATTATAATACTGTCTGACAGTATTATATTCCTGTCAGATATAGTGTTATAATACTGTCAGATATAGTATTATATTACTGTCTGATATAGTATTATAATACTGTCAGATATATTATTATAATACTGACAGATATATTATTATAATACTGTCAGATATAGTATTATATTACTGTCAGATATAGTATTATATTACTGTCAGATCTAGTATTATAATTGTTTCTACTTTTGGCACAAGACCAGCAATTACCCAGTACACTACTGGTACTTTATTTTATCGACCCCGTAAGGATGAAAGGCAAAGTTAACCTCGACGGGATTTGAAGTCAAACCGTAAAGGGACGTAACTATGCTAGAAAGCATGGCGTCCAACCCTCTACTGATACTGCCAATTCACCGCCCTCAGTATTATAATACTGTCTGATATTGTATCATATCACTGTCAGATATAGTATAATAATACTGTCAGTTATGGTATTATATTACTGTCAGATATAGTATTATAATACTGTCAGATATTGTATTATATCACTGTCAGATATAGTATTATAATACTGTCAGATATTGTATTATATCACTGTCAGATATTGTATTATATTACTGTCAGATATAGTATTATAATATTTCTGATACTGTATTATATCACTGTCAGATATAGTATTATAATACTGTCAGATATAGTATTATATTACTGTCAGATATAGTATTATAATACTGTCAGATATATTATTATAATACTGTAAGATATAGTATTATATTACTGTCAGATATAGTATTATAATACTATCAGATATAATATTATAATACTGTCAGATATAGAATTATATTACTGTCAGATATAGTATTATATTATTGTCAGATATAGTATTATAATACTGTCAAATATAGTATTATATTACTGTTAGATATAGTATTATAATACTGTCAGATATAATGTTATAATACTGTCAGATATATTATTATATTACTGTCAGATATAGTATTAAAATGCTATCAGATATAGTATTATATTACTGTCAGATATTGTATTATATTACTGTCAGATATAGTATTATGATACTGTCAGATAGAGTATTATAATACTGTCTGACAGTATTATATTCCTGTCATATATAGTATTATATTACTGTTAGATATAGTGTTATAATTCTGTCAGATATAGTATTATAATACTGTCAGATATAGTATTATAATACTGTCAGATATAGTAATATATTATGTCAGATATAGTATTATATTACTGTCAGATATAGTATTATATTACTGTTTGATATAGTATTATAATACTGTCAGATATAGTATTATATTACTGTCAGATATAGTATTATATTACTGTCTGATACAGTATTATAATACCGTCAGATATAGTATTATATTACTGTCAGATATAGTATTATATTACTGTCTGATATAGTATTATATTACTGTTAGATCTAGTGTTATAATACTGTCAGATATAGTATTATAATACTGTCTGACAGTATTATATTATTGTCAGATATAGTATTATATTACTGTCAGATATAGTGTTATAATACTGTCAGATACAGTATTATATTACTGTCAGATATAGTGTTATTACACTGTATGATAGAGTATTATAATATTGTCAGATATTGTATTATATTTCTGTTAGATATAGTATTATAATACTTCTCAGATATAGTATTATATTACTGTTAGATATAGTATTATAATACTGTCAGATATAATGTTATAATACTGTCAGATATATTATTATATTACTGTCAGATATAGTATTATAATACTGTCAGATAGAGTATTATAATACTGTCTGACAGTATTATATTCCTGTCAGATATAGTATTATATTACTGTTAGATATAGTGTTATAATACTGTCAGATATAGTATTATAATACTGTCAGATATAGTAATATATTATGTCAGATATAGTATTATATTACTGTCAGATATAGTAATATATTACTGTCTGATATAGTATTATAATACTGTCAGATATAGTATTATATTACTGTCAGATATAGTATTATATTACTGTCTGATACAGTATTATAATACCGTCAGATATAGTATTATATTACTGTCAGATATAGTATTATATTACTGTCTGATATAGTATTATATTACTGTCAGATCTAGCGTCATAATACTGTCAGATCTAGTATTATAATACTGTCTGACAGTATTATATTATTGTCAGATATAGTATTATATTACTGTCAGATATAGTGTTATAATACTGTCAGATATAGTATTATATTACTGTCTGATATAGTATTATAATACTGTCAGATATATTATTATATTACTGTCAGATATAGTATTATAATGCTATCAGATATAGTATTATATTACTGTCAGATATCGTATTATGTTACTGTCAGATATAGTATTATAATACTGTCAGATAGAGTATTATATTACTGTCTGACAGTATTATATTCCTGTCAGATATATTATTATATTACTGTCAGATATAGTATTATATTACTGTTAGATATAGTATTATATTACTGTCAGATATAGTATTTCATTACTGTCAGATATAGTATTATAATACTGTCAGTTATAGTATTATATTACTGTCTGATATAGTATTATAATACTGTCAGATATAGTATTATAATACTGTCAGATATAGTATTATAATACTGTCAGATATAGTAATATATTATGTCAGATATAGTATTATATTACTGTCAGATATAGTATTATATTACTGTCTGATATAGTATTATAATACTGTCAGATATAGTATTATATTACTGTCAGATATAGTATTATATTACTGTCTGATACAGTATTATAATACCGTCAGATATAGTATTATATTACTGTCAGATATAGTATTATATTACTGTCTGATATAGTATTATATTACTGTCAGATCTAGTGTTATAATACTGTCAGATCTAGTATTATAATACTGTCTGACAGTATTATATTATTGTCAGATATAGTATTATATTACTGTCAGATATAGTGTTATAATACTGTCAGATATAGATTATATTACTGTCAGATATAGTGTTATAATACTGTATGATAGAGTATTATAATATTGTCAGATATTGTATTATAATACTGTCTGACAGTATTATATTCCTGTCATATATAGTATTATATTACTGTTAGATATAGTGTTATAATTCTGTCAGATATAGTATTATAATACTGTCAGATATAGTATTATAATACTGTCAGATATAGTAATATATTATGTCAGATATAGTATTATATTACTGTCAGATATAGTATTATATTACTGTTTGATATAGTATTATAATACTGTCAGATATAGTATTATATTACTGTCAGATATAGTATTATATTACTGTCTGATACAGTATTATAATACCGTCAGATATAGTATTATATTACTGTCAGATATAGTATTATATTACTGTCTGATATAGTATTATATTACTGTTAGATCTAGTGTTATAATACTGTCAGATATAGTATTATAATACTGTCTGACAGTATTATATTATTGTCAGATATAGTATTATATTACTGTCAGATATAGTGTTATAATACTGTCAGATACAGTATTATATTACTGTCAGATATAGTGTTATTACACTGTATGATAGAGTATTATAATATTGTCAGATATTGTATTATATTTCTGTTAGATATAGTATTATAATACTTCTCAGATATAGTATTATATTACTGTTAGATATAGTATTATAATACTGTCAGATATAATGTTATAATACTGTCAGATATATTATTATATTACTGTCAGATATAGTATTATAATGCTATCAGATATAGCATTATATTACTGTCAGATATAGTATTATATTACTGTCAGTTATAGTATTATAATACTGTCAGATAGAGTATTATAATACTGTCTGACAGTATTATATTCCTGTCAGATATAGTATTATATTACTGTTAGATATAGTGTTATAATACTGTCAGATATAGTATTATAATACTGTCAGATATAGTAATATATTATGTCAGATATAGTATTATATTACTGTCAGATATAGTAATATATTACTGTCTGATATAGTATTATAATACTGTCAGATATAGTATTATATTACTGTCAGATATAGTATTATATTACTGTCTGATACAGTATTATAATACCGTCAGATATAGTATTATATTACTGTCAGATATAGTATTATATTACTGTCTGATATAGTATTATATTACTGTCAGATCTAGCGTTATAATACTGTCAGATCTAGTATTATAATACTGTCTGACAGTATTATATTATTGTCAGATATAGTATTATATTACTGTCAGATATAGTGTTATAATACTGTCAGATATAGTATTATATTACTGTCTGATATAGTATTATAATACTGTCAGATATATTATTATATTACTGTCAGATATAGTATTATAATGCTATCAGATATAGTATTATATTACTGTCAGATATCGTATTATGTTACTGTCAGATATAGTATTATAATACTGTCAGATAGAGTATTATATTACTGTCTGACAGTATTATATTCCTGTCAGATATATTATTATATTACTGTCAGATATAGTATTATATTACTGTTAGATATAGTATTATATTACTGTCAGATATAGTATTACATTACTGTCAGATATAGTATTATAATACTGTCAGTTATAGTATTATATTACTGTCTGATATAGTATTATAATACTGTCAGATATAGTATTATAATACTGTCAGATATAGTATTATAATACTGTCAGATATAGTAATATATTATGTCAGATATAGTATTATATTACTGTCAGATATAGTATTATATTACTGTCTGATATAGTATTATAATACTGTCAGATATAGTATTATATTACTGTCAGATATAGTATTATATTACTGTCTGATACAGTATTATAATACCGTCAGATATAGTATTATATTACTGTCAGATATAGTATTATATTACTGTCTGATATAGTATTATATTACTGTCAGATCTAGTGTTATAATACTGTCAGATCTAGTATTATAATACTGTCTGACAGTATTATATTATTGTCAGATATAGTATTATATTACTGTCAGATATAGTGTTATAATACTGTCAGATATAGATTATATTACTGTCAGATATAGTGTTATAATACTGTATGATAGAGTATTATAATATTGTCAGATATTGTATTATAATACTGTCTGACAGTATTATATTCCTGTCATATATAGTATTATATTACTGTTAGATATAGTGTTATAATTCTGTCAGATATAGTATTATAATACTGTCAGATATAGTATTATAATACTGTCAGATATAGTAATATATTATGTCAGATATAGTATTATATTACTGTCAGATATAGTATTATATTACTGTTTGATATAGTATTATAATACTGTCAGATATAGTATTATATTACTGTCAGATATAGTATTATATTACTGTCTGATACAGTATTATAATACCGTCAGATATAGTATTATATTACTGTCAGATATAGTATTATATTACTGTCTGATATAGTATTATATTACTGTTAGATCTAGTGTTATAATACTGTCAGATATAGTATTATAATACTGTCTGACAGTATTATATTATTGTCAGATATAGTATTATATTACTGTCAGATATAGTGTTATAATACTGTCAGATACAGTATTATATTACTGTCAGATATAGTGTTATTACACTGTATGATAGAGTATTATAATATTGTCAGATATTGTATTATATTTCTGTTAGATATAGTATTATAATACTTCTCAGATATAGTAATGTATTACTGTTAGATATAGTATTATAATACTGTCAGATATAATGTTATAATACTGTCAGATATATTATTATATTACTGTCAGATATAGTATTATAATGCTATCAGATATAGCATTATATTACTGTCAGATATAGTATTATATTACTGTCAGATATAGTATTATAATACTGTCAGATAGAGTATTATAATACTGTCTGACAGTATTATATTCCTGTCAGATATAGTATTATATTACTGTTAGATATAGTGTTATAATACTGTCAGATATAGTATTATAATACTGTCAGATATAGTAATATATTATGTCAGATATAGTATTATATTACTGTCAGATATAGTATTATATTACTGTCTGATATAGTATTATAATACTGTCAGATATAGTATTATATTACTGTCAGATATAGTATTATATTACTGTCTGATACAGTATTATAATACCGTCAGATATAGTATTATATTACTGTCAGATATAGTATTATATTACTGTCTGATATAGTATTATATTACTGTCAGATCTAGCGTTATAATACTGTCAGATCTAGTATTATAATACTGTCTGACAGTATTATATTATTGTCAGATATAGTATTATATTACTGTCAGATATAGTGTTATAATACTGTCAGATATAGTATTATATTACTGTCTGATATAGTATTATAATACTGTCAGATATATTATTATATTACTGTCAGATATAGTATTATAATGCTATCAGATATAGTATTATATTACTGTCAGATATCGTATTATGTTACTGTCAGATATAGTATTATAATACTGTCAGATAGAGTATTATAATACTGTCTGACAGTATTATATTCCTGTCAGATATATTATTATATTACTGTCAGATATAGTATTATATTACTGTTAGATATAGTATTATATTACTGTCAGATATAGTATTACATTACTGTCAGATATAGTATTATAATACTGTCAGATATAGTATTATATTACTGTCTGATATAGTATTATAATACTGTCAGATATAGTATTATAATACTGTCAGATATAGTATTATAATACTGTCAGATATAGTAATATATTATGTCAGATATAGTATTATATTACTGTCAGATATAGTATTATATTACTGTCTGATATAGTATTATAATACTGTCAGATATAGTATTATATTACTGTCAGATATAGTATTATATTACTGTCTGATACAGTATTATAATACCGTCAGATATAGTATTATATTACTGTCAGATATAGTATTATATTACTGTCTGATATAGTATTATATTACTGTCAGATCTAGTGTTATAATACTGTCAGATCTAGTATTATAATACTGTCTGACAGTATTATATTATTGTCAGATATAGTATTATATTACTGTTAGATATAGTATTATATTTCTGTCTGATATCGTATTATATTACTGTCAGATATAGTATTAGAATACTGTCAGATATAGTATTATAATACTGTCAGATATAGTATTATATTACTGTTAGATATAGTATTTTATTACTGTCAGATATAGTATTATATTACTGTCAGATATAGTATTATAATACTGTCAGATATAGTATTATAATACTGTCAGATATATTATTATAATACTGTCAGATATAGTATTATATTACTGTCAGATATAGTATTATATTACTGTCAGATATAGTATTATAATACTGTCTTATAGAGTATTATAATACTGTCAGATATAGTATTATATTACTGTCAGATATAGTATTATAAACTCTCAGATATAGTATTATAATACTGTCAGTTATAGTATTATAACACTGTCAGATATAGTATTATAATACTGTCAGATATAGTATTATAATACTGACAGATATATTATTATAATACTGTCAGATATAGTATTATATTACTGACAGATATAGTATTATAATACTGTCAGATATAGTATTATATTACTGTCAGATATAGTATTATATTACTGTCAGATCTAGTATTATAATACTGTCTGATATTGTATCATATCACTGTCAGATATAGTATAATAATACTGTCAGTTATAGTATTATATTACTGTCAGATATAGTATTATAATACTGTCAGATATTGTATTATATCACTGTCAGATATAGTATTATAATACTGTCAGATATTGTATTATATCACTGTCAGATATTGTATTATATTACTGTCAGATATATTATTATAATACTGTAAGATATAGTATTATATTACTGTCAGATATAGTATTATAATACTATCAGATATAATATTATAATACTGTCAGATATAGAATTATTTTACTGTCAGATATAGTATTATATTATTGTCAGATATAGTATTATAATACTGTCAAATATAGTATTATATTACTGTTAGATATAGTATTATAATACTGTCAGATATAATGTTATAATACTGTCAGATATATTATTATATTACTGTCAGATATAGTATTATATTACTGTCAGATATCGTATTATATTACTGTCAGATATAGTATTATGATACTGTCAGATAGAGTATTATAATACTGTCTGACAGTATTATATTCCTGTCATATATAGTATTATATTACTGTTAGATATAGTGTTATAATTCTGTCAGATATAGTATTATAATACTGTCAGATATAGTATTATAATACTGTCAGATATAGTAATATATTATGTCAGATATAGTATTATATTACTGTCAGATATATTATTATATTACTGTCTGATATAGTATTATAATACTGTCAGATATAGTATTATATTACTGTCAGATATAGTATTATATTACTGTCTGATACAGTATTATAATACCGTCAGATATAGTATTATATTACTGTCAGATATAGTATTATATTACTGTCTGATATAGTATTATATTACTGTTAGATCTAGTGTTATAATACTGTCAGATATAGTATTATAATACTGTCTGACAGTATTAAAATATTGTCAGATATAGTATTATATTACTGTCAGATATAGTGTTATAATACTGTCAGATATAGTATTATATTACTGTCAGATATAGTGTTATAACACTGTATGATAGAGTATTATAATATTGTCAGATATTGTATTATATTTCTGTTAGATATAGTATTATAATACTTCTCAGATATAGTATTATATTACTGTTAGATATAGTATTATAATACTGTCAGATATAATGTTATAATACTGTCAGATCTAGTATTATAATACTGTCTGACAGTATTATATTATTGTCAGATATAGTATTATATTACTGTCAGATATAGTGTTATAATACTGTCAGATATAGATTATATTACTGTCAGATATAGTGTTATAATACTGTATGATAGAGTATTATAATATTGTCAGATATTGTATTATAATACTGTCTGACAGTATTATATTCCTGTCATATATAGTATTATATTACTGTTAGATATAGTGTTATAATTCTGTCAGATATAGTATTATAATACTGTCAGATATAGTATTATAATACTGTCAGATATAGTAATATATTATGTCAGATATAGTATTATATTACTGTCAGATATAGTATTATATTACTGTCAGATATAGTATCATAATACTGTCTTATAGAGTATTATAATACTGTCAGATATAGTATTATATTACTGTCAGATATAGTATTATAAACTCTCAGATATAGTATTATAATACTGTCAGTTATAGTATTATAACACTGTCAGATATAGTATTATAATACTGTCAGATATAGTATTATATTACTGACAGATATAGTATTATAATACTGTCAGATATAGTATTATATTACTGTCAGATATAGTATTATATTACTGTCAGATCTAGTATTATAATACTGTCTGATATTGTATCATATCACTGTCAGATATAGTATAATAATACTGTCAGTTATAGTATTATATTACTGTCAGATATAGTATTATAATACTGTCAGATATTGTATTATATCACTGTCAGATATAGTAGTATAATACTGTCAGATATTGTATTATATCACTGTCAGATATTGTATTATATTACTGTCAGATATATTATTATAATACTGTAAGATATAGTATTATATTACTGTCAGATATAGTATTATAATACTATCAGATATAATATTATAATACTGTCAGATATAGAATTATTTTACTGTCAGATATAGTATTATATTATTGTCAGATATAGTATTATAATACTGTCAAATATAGTATTATATTACTGTTAGATATAGTATTATAATACTGTCAGATATAATGTTATAATACTGTCAGATATATTATTATATTACTGTCAGATATAGTATTATATTACTGTCAGATATCGTATTATATTACTGTCAGATATAGTATTATGATACTGTCAGATAGAGTATTATAATACTGTCTGACAGTATTATATTCCTGTCATATATAGTATTATATTACTGTTAGATATAGTGTTATAATTCTGTCAGATATAGTATTATAATACTGTCAGATATAATATTATAATACTGTCAGATATAGTAATATATTATGTCAGATATAGTATTATATTACTGTCAGATATATTATTATATTACTGTCTGATATAGTATTATAATACTGTCAGATATAGTATTATATTACTGTCAGATATAGTATTATATTACTGTCTGATACAGTATTATAATACCGTCAGATATAGTATTATATTACTGTCAGATATAGTATTATATTACTGTCTGATATAGTATTATATTACTGTTAGATCTAGTGTTATAATACTGTCAGATATAGTATTATAATACTGTCTGACAGTATTAAAATATTGTCAGATATAGTATTATATTACTGTCAGATATAGTGTTATAATACTGTCAGATATAGTATTATATTACTGTCAGATATAGTGTTATAACACTGTATGATAGAGTATTATAATATTGTCAGATATTGTATTATATTTCTGTTAGATATAGTATTATAATACTTCTCAGATATAGTATTATATTACTGTTAGATATAGTATTATAATACTGTCAGATATAATGTTATAATACTGTCAGATATATTATTATATTACTGTCAGATATAGTATTATAGTGCTATCAGATATAGCATTATATTACTGTCAGATATAGTATTATATTACTGTCAGATATAGTATTATAATACTGTCAGATAGAGTATTATAATACTGTCTGACAGTATTATATTCCTGTCAGATATAGTATTATATTACTGTTAGATATAGTGTTATAATACTGTCAGATATAGTATAATAATACTGTCAGATATAGTAATATATTATGTCAGATATAGTATTATATTACTGTCAGATATAGTATTATATTACTGTCTGATATAGTATTATAATACTGTCAGATATAGTATTATATTACTGTCAGATATAGTATTATATTACTGTCTGATACAGTATTATAATACCGTCAGATATAGTATTATATTACTGTCAGATATAGTATTATATTACTGTCTGATATAGTATTATATTACAGTCAGATCTAGTGTTATAATACTGTCAGATCTAGTATTATAATACTGTCAGATATATTATTATATTACTGTCAGATATAGTATTATAATGCTATCAGATATAGTATTATATTACTGTCAGATATCGTATTATGTTACTGTCAGATATAGTATTATAATACTGTCAGATAGAGTATTATAATACTGTCTGACAGTATTATATTCCTGTCAGATATATTATTATATTACTGTCAGATATAGTATTATATTACTGTTAGATATAGTATTATATTACTGTCAGATATAGTATTATATTACTGTCAGATATAGTATTATAATACTGTCAGATATAGTATTATATTACTGTCTGATATAGTATTATAATACTGTCAGATATAGTATTATAATACTGTCAGATATAGTATTATAATACTGTCAGATATAGTAATATATTATGTCAGATATAGTATTATATTACTGTCAGATATAGTATTATATTACTGTCTGATATAGTATTATAATACTGTCAGATATAGTATTATATTACTGTCAGATATAGTATTATATTACTGTCAGATATAGTATTATATTACTGTCTGATACAGTATTATAATACCGTCAGATATAGTATTATATTACTGTCTGATACAGTATTATAATACCGTCAGATATAGTATTATATTACTGTCAGATATAGTATTATATTATTGTCAGATATAGTATTATATTACTGTCAGATATAGTGTTATAATACTGTCAGATATAGATTATATTACTGTCAGATATAGTGTTATAATACTGTATGATAGAGTATTATAATATTGTCAGATATTGTATTATATTTCTGTCAGATATAGTATTATAATACTTCTCAGATATAGTATTATATTACTGTTAGATATAGTATTATAATACTGTCAGATATTGTATTATAATACTGTCTGAGATAGTATTATATTACTGTCAGATATAGTATTATATTACTGTCAGATATAATATTATATTACTGTCTGATATAGTATTATAATACTTTATGATAGAGTATTATATTATTGTCAGATATAGTATTATGATACTCTCAGATATAGTATTATATTACTGTTAGATATAGTATTATAATACTGCTGATATAGTATTATAATACTGTCAGATATAGTATTATATTACTGTTAGATATAGTATTATATTTCTGTCTGATATCGTATTATATTACTGTCAGATATAGTATTATAATACTGTCAGATATAGTATTATAATACTGTCAGATATAGTATTATATTACTGTTAGATATAGTATTATATTACTGTCAGATATAGTATTATATTACTGTCAGATATAGTATTATAATACTGTCAGATATAGTATTATAATATTGTCAGATATATTATTATAATACTGTCAGATATAGTATTATATTACTGTCAGATATAGTATTATATTACTGTCAGATATAGTATTATAATACTGTCTTATAGAGTATTATAATACTGTCAGATATAGTATTATATTACTGTCAGATATAGTATTATAAACTGTCAGATATAGTATTATAATACTGTCAGTTATAGTATTATAACACTGTCAGATATAGTATTATAATACTGTCAGATATAGTATTATAATACTGACAGATATATTATTATAATACTGTCAGATATAGTATTATATTACTGACAGATATAGTATTATAATACTGTCAGATATAGTATTATATTACTGTCAGATATAGTATTATATTACTGTCAGATCTAGTATTATAATACTGTCTGATATTGTATCATATCACCGTCAGATATAGTATAATAATACTGTCAGTTATAGTATTATATTACTGTCAGATATAGTATTATAATACTGTCAGATATTGTATTATATCACTGTCAGATATAGTATTATAATACTGTCAGATATTGTATTATATCACTGTCAGATATTGTATTATATTACTGTCAGATATATTATTATAATACTGTAAGATATAGTATTATATTACTGTCAGATATAGTATTATAATACTATCAGATATAATATTATAATTCTGTCAGATATAGAATTATTTTACTGTCAGATATAGTATTATATTATTGTCAGATATAGTATTATAATACTGTCAGATATAGTATTATATTACTGTTAGATATAGTATTATAATACTGTCAGATATAATGTTATAATACTGTCAGATATATTATTATATTACTGTCAGATATAGTATTATAATTGTTTCTACTATTGGCACAAGGCCAGAAAATTACTCAGTACATTACTGGTACTTTATTTTATCGACCCCGTAAGGATGAAAGGCAAAGTTAACCTCGGCGGGATTTGAACTCAGAATGGCAAGGGCCGTAACTCTATGCGTCAAAGCATGGCGTCCGAACCTCTACCGATATAGTATTATAATGCTATCAGATATAGTATTATATTACTGTCAGATATAGTATTATATTACTGTCAGATATAGTATTATGATATTGTCAGATAGAGTATTATAATACTGTCTGACAGTATTATATTCCTGTCAGATATAGTATTATATTACTGTTAGATATAGTGTTATAATACTGTCAGATATAGTATTATAATACTGTCAGATATAGTATTATAATACTGTCAGATATAGTAATATATTATGTCAGATATAGTATTATATTACTGTCTCATATAGTATTATAATACTGTCAGATATAGTATTATATTACTGTCAGATATAGTATTATATTACTGTCTGATACAGTATTATAATACCGTCAGATATAGTATTATATTACTGTCAGATATAGTATTATATTACTGTCAGATCTAGTGTTATAATACTGTCAGATATAGTATTATAATACTGTCTGACAGTATTATATTATTGAAAGATATAGTATTATATTACTGTTAGATATAGTATTATAATACTGTCAGATATTGTATTATATTACTGTCAGATATAGTATTATAATACTTCTCAGATATAGTATTATATTACTGTCAGATATAGTATTATAATACTGTCTGACAGTATTATATTAGTGTCAGATATAGTATTATATTACTGTCAGATATAGTATTATAATACTGTCAGATATAGTGTTATAATACTGTCAGATATAGTATTATAATACTGTTAGATATAGTATTATATTACTGTTAGATATAGTATTATAATACTGTCAGATATAGTATTATAATACTGTCTGAGATAGTATTATATTACTGTCAGATATATTATTATATTACTGTCAGATATAGTATTATATTACTGTCAGATATAGTATTATAATACTGTCAGATATAATATTATAATACTGTCAGATATAGAATTATAATACTGTCTGATATAGTATTATATTATTGTAAGATATAGTATTATAATACTCTCAGATATAGTATTATATTACTGTTAGATATAGTATTATAATACTGTCAGATATAATGTTATAATACTGTCAGATATATTATTATATTACTGTCAGATATAGTATTATAATGCTATCAGATATAGTATTATATTACTGTCAGATATAGTATTATATTACTGTCAGATATAGTATTATAATCCTGTCAGATAGAGTATTATAATACTGTCTGACAGTATTATATTCCTGTTAGATATAGTGTTATAATACTGTCAGATATAGTATTATAATACTGTCAGATATAGTATTATAACACTGTCAGATATAGTATTATATTACTGTCAGATATAGTATTATAATACTTTCAGATATAGTATTATATTACTGTCAGATATAGTATTATATTACTGTCAGATATAGTATTATATTACTGTCAGATATAGTATTATAATACTGTCAGATATAATATTATAATACTGTCAGATATAGAATTATAATACTCTCAGATATAGTATTGTATTACTGTTAGATATAGTATTATAATACTGTCTGATATAGTATTATAATACTGTCAGATATAGTATTATATTACTGTTAGATATAGTATTATATTTCTGTCTGATATCGTATTATATTACTGTCAGATAGAGTATTATAATACTGTCAGTTATAGTATTATATTACTGTAAGATATAGTATTATAATACTGACAGATATTGTATTATATCACTGTCAGATATAGTATTATAATTCTGCCAGATATAGTATTATATTACTGTCAGTTATAGTATTATAATACTGTCTGATAGAGTATTATAATACTGTCTGACAGTATTATATTACTGTCAGATATAGTATTATAATACTTCTCAGATATAGTATTATAATACTGTCAGATATAGTATTATAATATTGTCAGATATAGTGTTATAATACTGTCAGATATAGTATTATAATACTGTCAGATATAGTATCATATTACTGTTAGATATAGTAATATAATACTGTCAGATATAGTATTATATTAATGTCAGATATAGTATTATAAACTGTCAGGTATAGTATTATACTGTCAGTTATAGTATTATAACACTGTTAGATATAGTATTATATTACTGTCAGATATAGTATTATAATATTGTCACATATTGTATTATATCATTTTCAGATATAGTATTATAATACTGTCAGTTATAGTATTATATTACTGTCAGATATAGTATTATAATACTGTCAGATATTGTATTATATTACCGTCAGATATAGTATTATAATACTGTCAGATATAGTATTATATTACTGTCAGATATAGTATTATATTACTGTCAGATATAGTATTATAATACTGTCTGATATTGTATTATATCACTGTCAGATATAGTATTATAATACTCTCAGTTATAGTATTATATTACTGTCAGATATAGTATTATATTACTGTCAGATATAGTATTATATTACTGTCAGATATAGTATTATATTACTGTCAGATATAGTATTATATTACTGTCAGATATAGTATTATATTACTGTCTGATATTGTATTATATCACTGTCAGATATAGTATTATAATACTTCTCAGATATAGTATTATATTACTGTTAGATATAGTATTATAATACTGTCAGATATTGTATTATATTACTGTCAGATATAGTATTATAATATTTCTCAGATATAGTATTATATTACTGTCAGATATAGTATTATAATACTGTCAGATATTGTATTATATTACTGTCAGATATAGTATTATATTACTGTCAGATATAGTGTTATAATACTGTCTGATATAGTATTATAATACTGTCAGTTATAGTATTATATTACTGTCAGATATAGTATTATATTACTGTCAGATATAGTATTATATTACTGTCAGATATAGTATTAATTTACTGTCAGATATAGTATTATAATACTGTCTGATATTGTATTATATCACTGTCAGATATAGTATTATATTACTGTCTGATATAGTATTATATCACTGTCAGATAAAGTATTATAATGCTGTCAGATATAGTATTATAATACTGTCAGATATAGTATTATAATACTGTCAGATATGTTATTATAATACTGTAAGATATAGTATTATATTACTGTCAGATATAGTATTATAATACTGTCAGATATAGTATTATAATACTGTGAGATATAGTATTATAATACTGTCAGATATAGTATTATATTACTGTTAGATATAGTATTATAATACTGTCAGATATAATTTTATAATACTGTCAGATATAGTATTGTAATACTGTCTGATATAGTATTATAATATTGTCAGATATAGTATTATATTACTGTCAGATATAGTATTATATTACTGTCAGATATAGTATTATAATACTGTCAGATATAATATTATAACACTGTCAGATATAGAGTTATAATACTGTCTGATATAGTATTATATTATTGTCAGATATAGTATTATATTACTGTCAGATAAAGTATTATATTACTGTTAGATATAGTATTATAATACTGTCAGATATAGTATTATATTATTGTCAGATATAGTATTATATTACTGTCTGATATAGTATTAAAATACTGTCAGATACAGTATTATATTACTGTCAGATATAGTATTATAATACTGTCTGATATTGTATTATATTACTGTTTGATATAGTATTATATTTCTGTCTGATATAGTATTATATTACTGTCAGATATAGTATTATAATACTGTCAGATATAGTATTATAATACTGTCAGATATAGTATTATATTACTTTTAGATATAGTATTATATTACTGTCAGATACAGTATTATATTACTGTCAGATATAGTATTATAATACTGTCAGATATAGTATTATAATACTGTCAGATATAGTATTATAATACTGTCAGATATAGTATTATATTACTGTTAGATATTGTATTATATTACTGTCAGCTATAGTATTATAATACTGTCTGACAGTACTATATTACTGTCAGATAAAGTATTATATTACTGTCAGATATAGTGTTATAATACTGTAAGATATAGTATTATATTACTGTCAGATATAGTGTGATAATACTGTCTGATATAGTATTATAATACTGTCAGATATAGTATTATAATACTGTCAGATATAGTATTATATTACTGTCAGATATAGTGTGATAATACTGTCTGATATAGTATTATAATACTGTCAGATATTGTATTATATTACTGTCAGATATAGTATTATAATACTTCTCAGATATAGTATTATATTACTGTTAGATATAGTATTATAATACTGTCAGATATTGTATTATATTACTGTCAGATATAGTATTATAATATTTCTCAGATATAGTATTATATTACTGTCAGATATAGTATTATAATACTGTCTAACAGTATTATATTACTGTCAGATATAGTATTATATTACTGTCAGACATAGTGTTATAATACTGTCTGATATAGTATTATAATACTGTCAGTTATAGTATTATATTACTGTCAGATATAGTATTATATTACTGTCAGATATAGTATTATAATACTCTCAGATATAGTATTATAATACTGTCAGATATAGTGTTATAATACTGTCAGATATAGTATTATATTACTGTCAGATATAGTATTATAATACTGTCTGATATTGTATTATATCACTGTCAGATATAGTATTATAATACTCTCAGTTATAGTATTATATTACTATCAGATATAGTATTATATTACTGTCAGATATAGTATTATATTACTGTCAGATATAGTATTAATTTACTGTCAGATATAGTATTATAATACTGTCTGATATTGTATTATATCACTGTCAGATATAGTATTATATTACTGTCTGATATAGTATTATATCACTGTCAGATGAAGTATTATAATGATGTCAGATATAGTATTATAATACTGTCAGATATAGTATTATAATACTGTCAGATATAGTATTATAATACTGTCAGATATAGTATTATATTACTGTCAGATATAGTATTATAATACTGTCTGATATTGTATTATATCACTGTCAGATATAGTATTATAATACTCTCAGTTATAGTATTATATTACTATCAGATATAGTATTATATTACTGTCAGATATAGTATTATATTACTGTCAGATATAGTATTAATTTACTGTCAGATATAGTATTATAATACTGTCTGATATTGTATTATATCACTGTCAGATATAGTATTATATTACTGTCTGATATAGTATTATATCACTGTCAGATGAAGTATTATAATGATGTCAGATATAGTATTATAATACTGTCAGATATAGTATTATAATACTGTCAGATATAGTATTATAATACTGTCAGATATAGTATTATAATACTGTCAGATATAGTATTATATTACTGTTAGATATAGTATTATAATACTGTCAGATATAATGTTATAATACTGTTAGATATAGTATTATAATACTGTCTGATATAGTATTATAATATTGTCAGATATAGTATTATATTACTGTCAGATATAGTATTATATTACTGTCAGATATAGTATTATAATACTGTCAGATATAATATTATAACACTGTCAGATATAGAGTTATAATACTGTCTGATATAGTATTATATTATTGTCAGATATAGTATTATATAACTGTCAGATAAAGTATTATATTACTGTTAGATATAGTATTATAATACTGTCAGATATAGTATTATATTATTGTCAGATATAGTATTATATTACTGTCTGATATAGTATTAAAATACTGTCAGATACAGTATTATATTACTGTCAGATATAGTATTATAATACTGTCTGATATTGTATTATATTACTGTTTGATATAGTATTATATTTCTGTCTGATATAGTATTATATTACTGTCAGATATAGTATTATAATACTGTCAGATATAGTATTATAATACTGTCAGATATAGTATTATATTACTTTTAGATATAGTATTATATTACTGTCAGATACAGTATTATATTACTGTCAGATATAGTATTATAATACTGTCAGATATAGTATTATAATACTGTCAGATATAGTATTATAATACTGTCAGATATAGTATTATATTACTGTCAGATATTGTATTATATTACTGTCAGCTATAGTATTATAATACTGTCTGACAGTACTATATTACTGTCAGATAAAGTATTATATTACTGTCAGATATAGTGTTATAATACTGTAACATATAGTATTATATTACTGTCAGATATAGTGTGATAATACTGTCTGATATAGTATTATAATACTGTCAGATATAGTGTGATAATACTGTCTGATATAGTATTATAATACTGTCAGATATTGTATTATATTACTGTCAGATATAGTATTATAATACTTCTCAGATATAGTATTATATTACTGTTAGATATAGTATTATAATACTGTCAGATATTGTATTATATTACTGTCAGATATAGTATTATAATATTTCTCAGATATAGTATTATATTACTGTCAGATATAGTATTATAATACTGACTAACAGTATTATATTACTGTCAGATATAGTATTATATTACTGTCAGATATAGTGTTATAATACTGTCTGATATAGTATTATAATACTGTCAGTTATAGTATTATATTACTGTCAGATATAGTATTATATTACTGTCAGATATAGTATTATAATACTGTCAGATATAGTATTATAATACTGTCAGATATAGTATTATAATACTGTCAGATATAGTATTATATTACTGTCAGATATAGTATTATAATACTGTCTGATATTGTATTATATCACTGTCAGATATAGTATTATAATACTCTCAGTTATAGTATTATATTACTGTCAGATATAGTATTATATTACTGTCAGATATAGTATTATATTACTGTCAGATATAGTATTAATTTACTGTCAGATATAGTATTATAATACTGTCTGATATTGTATTATATCACTGTCAGATATAGTATTATATTACTGTCTGATATAGTATTATATCACTGTCAGATGAAGTATTATAATGATGTCAGATATAGTATTATAATACTGTCAGATATAGTATTATAATACTGTCAGATATGTTATTATAATACTGTAAGATATAGTATTATATTACTGTCAGATATAGTATTATAATACTGTCAGATATAGTATTATAATACTGTCAGATATAGTATTATATTACTGTTAGATATAGTATTATAATACTGTCAGATATAATGTTATAATACTGTCAGATATAGTATTATAATACTGTCAGATATAGTATTATATTACTGTCAGATATATTATTATATTACTGACAGATATAGTATTGTATTGCTGTCAGATATAGAATTATAATACTGTCAGATATAATTTTATAATACTGTCAGATATAGTATTATAATACTGTCAGATATAGTATTATATTATTGTCAGATATAGTATTATAATACTGCCTGATATAGTATTATAATATTGTCAGATATAGTATTATATTACTGTCAGATATAGTATTATATTACCGTCAGATATAGTATTATAATACTGTCAGATATAATATTATAACACTGTCAGATATAGAATTATTGTAAATTACTGTCTGATATAGTATTATATTATTGTCAGATATAGTATTATATTACTGTCAGATAAAGTATTATATTACTGTTAGATATAGTATTATAATACTGTCGGATATAGTATTATATTATTGTCAGATATAGTATTATATTACTGTCTGATATAGTATTAAAATACTGTCAGATACAGTATTATATTACTGTCAGATATAGTATTATAATACTGTCTGATATTGTATTATATTACTGTTTGATATAGTATTATATTTCTGTCTGATATAGTATTATATTACTGTCAGATATAGTATTATAATACTGTCAGATATAGTATTATAATACTGTCAGATATAGTATTATATTACTCTTAGATATAGTATTATATTACTGTCAGATATAGTATTATATTACTGTCAGATATAGTATTATAATACTGTCAGATATAGTATTATAATACTGTCAGATATAGTATTATAATACTGTCAGATATAGTATTATATTACTGTCAGATATTGTATTATATTACTGTCAGCTATAGTATTATAATACTGTCTGACAGTACTATATTACTGTCAGATAAAGTATTATATTACTGTCAGATATAGTGTTATAATACCGTAAGATATAGTATTATATTACTGTCAGATATAGTGTGATAATACTGTCTGATATAGTATTATAATACTGTCAGATATAGTATCATAATACTGTCAGATATAGTATTATATCACTGTCAGATATAGTATTATAATACTGTCAGATATTGTATTATATCACTGTCAGATATTGTATTATAGTACTGTCAGATATAGTATTATAATATTTCTGATACTGTATTATATCACTGTCAGATATAGTATTATAATACTCTCAGATATATTATTATATTACTGTCAGATATAGTATTATAATACTATCAGATATAATATTATAATACTGTCAGATATAGAATTATATTACTGTCAGATATAGTATTATATTATTGTCAGATATAGTATTATAATACTGTCAGATATAATGTTATAATACTGTCAGATATATTATTATATTACTGTCAGATATAGTATTATAATGCTATCAGATATAATATTATATTACTGTCAGATATAGTATTATATTACTGTCAGATATAGTATTATAATACTGTCAGATAGAGTATTACAATACTGTCTGACAGTATTATATTCCTGTCAGATATAGTATTATATTACTGTTAGATATAGTGTTATAATACTGTCAGATATAGTATTATAATACTGTCAGATATAGTATTATAGTACTGTCAGATATAGTAATATATTATGTCAAATATAGTATTATATTACTGTCAGATATAGTATTATATTACTGTCTGATATAGTATTATAATACTGTCAGATATAGTATTATATTACTGTCAGATATAGTATTATATTACTGTCTGATACAGTATTATAATACCGTCAGATATAGTATTATATTACTGTCTGACAGTATTATATTATTGTCAGATATAGTATTATATTACTGTCAGATATAGTGTTATAATACTGTCAGATATAGTATTATATTACTGTCAGATATAGTGTTATAATACTGTATGATAGAGTATTATAATATTGTCAGATATTGTATTATATTTCTGTCAGATATAGTATTATAATACTTCTCAGATATAGTATTATATTACTGTTAGATATAGTATTATGATACTGTCAGATATTGTATTATATTACTGTCAGATATAGTATTATAATACTTCTCAGATATAGTATTATATTACTGTCAGATATAGTATTATAATACTGTCTGACAGTATTATATTACTGTCAGATATAGTATTATATTACTGTCAGATATAGTATTATAATACTGTCAGATATAGTGTTATAATACTGTCAGATATAGTATTATAATACTGTCAGATATACTATTATATTACTGTTAGACATAGTATTATAATACTGTCAGATATAGTATTATAATACTGTCTGAGATAGTATTATATTACTGTCAGATATAGTATTATATTACTGTCAGATATAATATTATATTACTGTCTGATATAGTATTATAATACTGTATGATAGAGTATTATATTACTGTCAGATATAGTATTATAATACTGTCAGATATAGTGTTATAATACTGTCAGATATAGTATTATAATACTGTCAGATATACTATTATATTACTGTCAGATATAGTATTATATTACTGTCTGATACAGTATTATAATACCGTCAGATATAGTATTATATTACTGTCAGATATAGTATTATGTTACTGTCTGATATAGTATTATATTACTGTCAGATCTAGTGTTATAATACTGTCAGATCTAGTATTATAATACTGTCTGACAGTATTATATTATTGTCAGATATAGTATTATATTACTGTCAGATATAGTGTTATAATACTGTCAGATATAGTATTATATTACTGTCTGATATAGTATTATAATACTGTCAGATATATTATTATATTACTGTCAGATATAGTATTATAATGCTATCAGATATAGTATTATATTACTGTCAGATATCGTATTATGTTACTGTCAGATATAGTATTATAATACTGTCAGATAGAGTATTATAATACTGTCTGACAGTATTATATTCCTGTCAGATATAGTATTATATTACTGTTAGATATAGTGTTATAATACTGTCAGATATAGTATTATAATACTGTCAGATATAGTTTTATAATACTGTCAGATATAGTAATATATTATGTCAGATATAGTATTATATTACTGTCAGATATAGTATTATATTACTGTCTGATATAGTATTATAATACTGTCAGATATAGTATTATATTACTGTCAGATATAGTATTATATTACTGTCTGATACAGTATTATAATACCGTCAGATATAGTATTATATTACTGTCAGATATAGTATTATATTACTGTCTGATATAGTATTATATTACTGTCAGATCTTGTGTTATAATACTGTCAGATCTAGTATTATAATACTGTCTGACAGTATTATATTATTGTCAGATATAGATTATATTACTGTCAGATATAGTGTTATAATACTGTATGATAGAGTATTATAATATTGTCAGATATTGTATTATATTTCTGTCAGATATAGTATTATAATACTTCTCAGATATAGTATTATATTACTGTTAGATATAGTATTATAATACTGTCAGATATTGTATTATAATACTGTCTGAGATAGTATTATATTACTGTCAGATATAGTATTATATTACTGTCAGATATAATATTATATTACTGTCTGATATAGTATTATAATACTTTATGATAGAGTATTATATTATTGTCAGATATAGTATTATGATACTCTCAGATATAGTATTATATAACTGTTAGATATAGTATTATAATACTGTCTGATATAGTATTATAATACTGTCAGATATAGTATTATATTACTGTTAGATATAGTATTATATTTTTGTCTGATATCGTATTATATTACTGTCAGATATAGTATTATAATACTGTCAGATATAGTATTATAATACTGTCAGATATAGTATTATATTACTGTTAGATATAGTATTATATTACTGTCAGATATAGTATTATATTACTGTCAGATATAGTATTATAATACTGTCAGATATAGTATTATAATACTGTCAGATATATTATTATAATACTGTCAGATATAGTATTATATTACTGTCAGATATAGTATTATAATACTGTCTTATAGAGTATTATAATACTGTCAGATATAGTATTATATTACTGTCAGATATAGTATTATAACACTGTCAGATATAGTATTATAATACTGTCAGATATAGTATTATAATACTGACAGATATATTATTATAATTTTGTCAGATATAGTATTATATTACTGTCAGATATAGTATTATAATACTGTCAGATATAGTATTATATTACTGTTAGATATAGTATTATATTACTGTCAGATCTAGTATTATAATACTGTCTGATGTTGTATCATATCACTGTCAGATATAGTATAATAATACTGTCAGTTATAGTATTATATTACTGTCAGATATAGTATTATAATACTGTCAGATATAGTGTTATAATACTGTCAGATATAGTATTATATTACTGTCAGATATAGTGTTATAATACTGTATGATAGAGTATTATAATAGTGTCAGATATTGTATTATATTTCTGTCAGATATAGTATTATAATACTTCTCAGATATAGTATTATATTACTGTTAGATATAGTATTATGATACTGTCAGATATTGTATTATATTACTGTCAGATATAGTATTATAATACTTCTCAGATATAGTATTATATTACTGTCAGATATAGTATTATAATACTGTCTGACAGTATTATATTACTGTCAGATATAGTATTATATTACTGTCAGATATAGTATTATAATACTGTCAGATATAGTGTTATAATACTGTCAGATATAGTATTATAATACTGTCAGATATACTATTATATTACTGTTAGACATAGTATTATAATACTGTCAGATATAGTATTATAATACTGTCTGAGATAGTATTATATTACTGTCAGATATAGTATTATATTACTGTCAGATATAATATTATATTACTGTCTGATATAGTATTATAATACTGTATGATAGAGTATTATATTACTGTCAGATATAGTATTATAATACTGTCAGATATAGTGTTATAATACTGTCAGATATAGTATTATAATACTGTCAGATATACTATTATATTACTGTCAGATATAGTATTATATTACTGTCTGATACAGTATTATAATACCGTCAGATATAGTATTATATTACTGTCAGATATAGTATTATGTTACTGTCTGATATAGTATTATATTACTGTCAGATCTAGTGTTATAATACTGTCAGATCTAGTATTATAATACTGTCTGACAGTATTATATTATTGTCAGATATAGTATTATATTACTGTCAGATATAGTGTTATAATACTGTCAGATATAGTATTATATTACTGTCTGATATAGTATTATAATACTGTCAGATATATTATTATATTACTGTCAGATATAGTATTATAATGCTATCAGATATAGTATTATATTACTGTCAGATATCGTATTATGTTACTGTCAGATATAGTATTATAATACTGTCAGATAGAGTATTATAATACTGTCTGACAGTATTATATTCCTGTCAGATATAGTATTATATTACTGTTAGATATAGTGTTATAATACTGTCAGATATAGTATTATAATACTGTCAGATATAGTTTTATAATACTGTCAGATATAGTAATATATTATGTCAGATATAGTATTATATTACTGTCAGATATAGTATTATATTACTGTCTGATATAGTATTATAATACTGTCAGATATAGTATTATATTACTGTCAGATATAGTATTATATTACTGTCTGATACAGTATTATAATACCGTCAGATATAGTATTATATTACTGTCAGATATAGTATTATATTACTGTCTGATATAGTATTATATTACTGTCAGATCTTGTGTTATAATACTGTCAGATCTAGTATTATAATACTGTCTGACAGTATTATATTATTGTCAGATATAGATTATATTACTGTCAGATATAGTGTTATAATACTGTATGATAGAGTATTATAATATTGTCAGATATTGTATTATATTTCTGTCAGATATAGTATTATAATACTTCTCAGATATAGTATTATATTACTGTTAGATATAGTATTATAATACTGTCAGATATTGTATTATAATACTGTCTGAGATAGTATTATATTACTGTCAGATATAGTATTATATTACTGTCAGATATAATATTATATTACTGTCTGATATAGTATTATAATACTTTATGATAGAGTATTATATTATTGTCAGATATAGTATTATGATACTCTCAGATATAGTATTATATAACTGTTAGATATAGTATTATAATACTGTCTGATATAGTATTATAATACTGTCAGATATAGTATTATATTACTGTTAGATATAGTATTATATTTCTGTCTGATATCGTATTATATTACTGTCAGATATAGTATTATAATACTGTCAGATATAGTATTATAATACTGTCAGATATAGTATTATATTACTGTTAGATATAGTATTATATTACTGTCAGATATAGTATTATATTACTGTCAGATATAGTATTATAATACTGTCAGATATAGTATTATAATACTGACAGATATATTATTATAATTTTGTCAGATATAGTATTATATTACTGTCAGATATAGTATTATAATACTGTCAGATATAGTATTATATTACTGTTAGATATAGTATTATATTACTGTCAGATCTAGTATTATAATACTGTCTGATGTTGTATCATATCACTGTCAGATATAGTATAATAATACTGTCAGTTATAGTATTATATTACTGTCAGATATAGTATTATAATACTGTCAGATATTGTATTATATCACTGTCAGATATAGTATTATAATACTGTCAGATATTGTATTATATCACTGTCAGATATTGTATTATATTACTGTCAGATATATTATTATAATACTGTAAGATATAGTATTATATTACTGTCAGATATAGTATTATAATACTATCAGATATAATGTTATAATACTGTCAGATATAGAATTATATTACTGTCAGATATAGTATTATATTATTGTCAGATATAGTATTATAATACTGTCAGATATAGTATTATATTACTGTTAGATATAGTATTATAATACTGTCAGATATAATGTTATAATACTGTCAGATATATTATTATATTACTGTCAGATATAGTATTATAATGCTATCAGATATAGTATTATATTACTGTCAGATATAGTATTATATTACTGTCAGATATAGTATTATGATATTGTCAGATAGAGTATTATAATACTGTCTGACAGTATTATATTCCTGTCAGATATAGTATTATATTACTGTTAGATATAGTGTTATAATACTGTCAGATATAGTATTATAATACTGTCAGATATAGTATTATAATACTGTCAGATATAGTAATATATTATGTCAGATATAGTATTATATTACTGTCAGATATAGTATTATGTTACTGTCTCATATAGTATTATGATACTGTCAGATATAGTATTATATTACTGTCAGATATAGTATTATATTACTGTCTGATACAGTATTATAATACCGTCAGATATAGTATTATATTACTGTCAGATATAGTATTATATTACTGTCAGATCTAGTGTTATAATACTGTCAGATATAGTATTATAATACTGTCTGACAGTATTATATTATTGTAAGATATAGTATTATATTACTGTTAGATATAGTATTATAATACTGTCAGATATTGTATTATATTACTGTCAGATATAGTATTATAATACTTCTCAGATATAGTATTATATTACTGTCAGATATAGTATTATAATACTGTCAGATATAGTGTTATAATACTGTCAGATATAGTATAATAATACTGTTAGATATAGTATTATATTACTGTTAGATATAGTATTATAATACTGTCAGATATAGTATTATAATACTGTCTGAGATAGTATTATATTACTGTCAGATATATTATTATATTACTGTCAGATATAGTATAATATTACTGTCAGATATAGTATTATAATTCTGTCAGATATAATATTATAATACTGTCAGATATAGAATTATAATACTGTCTGATATAGTATTATATTATTGTAAGATATAGTATTATAATACTCTCAGATATAGTATTATATTACTGTTAGATATAGTATTATAATACTGTCAGATATAATGTTATAATACTGTCAGATATATTATTATATTACTGTCAGATATAGTATTATAATGCTATCAGATATAGTATTATATTACTGTCAGATATAGTATTATATTACTGTCAGATATAGTATTATAATACTGTCAGATAGAGTATTATAATACTGTCTGACAGTATTATATTCCTGTTAGATATAGTGTTATAATACTGTCAGATATAGTATTATAATACTGTCAGATATAGTATTATAACACTGTCAGATATAGTATTATATTACTGTCAGATATAGTATTATAATACTTTCAGATATAGTATTATATTACTGTCAGATATAGTATTATATTACTGTCAGATATAGTATTATATTACTGTCAGATATAGTATTATAATACTGTCAGATATAATATTATAATACTGTCAGATATAGAATTATAATACTGTCAGATATGTTATTATAATACTGTAAGATATAATACAGTATTATAATACAGTATTATAAACTGTCAGGTATAGTATTATACTGTCAGTTATAGTATTATAACACTGTTAGATATAGTATTATATTACTGTCAGATATAGTATTATAATATTGTCAGATATTGTATTATATCATTGTCAGATATAGTATTATAATACTGTCAGTTATAGTATTATATTACTGTCAGATATAGTATTATAATACTGTCAGATATTGTATTATTTTACCGTCAGATATAGTATTATAATACTGTCAGATATAGTATTATATTACTGTCAGATATAGTATTATATTACTGTCAGATATAGTATTATAATACTGTCTGATAATGTACTATATCACTGTCAGATATAGTATTATAATACTCTCAGTTATAGTATTATATTACTGTCAGATATAGTATTATATTACTGTCAGATATAGTATTATATTACTGTCAAATATAGTATTATATTACTGTCAGATATAGTATTATATTACTGTCAGATATAGTATTATATTACTGTCTGATATTGTATTATATCACTGTCAGATATAGTATTATAATACTGTCAGTTATAGTATTATAACACTGTCAGATATAGTATTATAATACTCTCAGATATAGTATTATAATACTGTCAGATATATTATTATAATACTGTCAGATATAGTATTATAATACTGTCAGATATGTTATTATAATACTGTAAGATATAGTATTATATTACTGTCAGATATAGTATTATAATACTGTCAGATATGTTATTATAATACTGTAAGATATTGTATTATATTACTGTCAGATATAGTATTATAATACTGTCAGATATAGTATTATAATACTGTCATATATAGTATTATAATACTTCTCACATATAGTATTATATTACTGTCAGATATAGTATTATAATACTGTCTGACAGTATTATATTACTCTCAGATATAGTATTATATTACTGTCAGATATAGTATTATAATACTGTCAGATATAGTGTTATAATACTGTCAGATATAGTATTATAATACTGTCAGATATAGTATTATATTACTGTTAGATATAGTATTATAATACTGTCAGATATATTATTATAATACTGTCTGAGATAGTATTATATTACTGTCAGATATAGTATTATATTACTGTCAGATATAGTATTATGTTACTGTCAGATATAGTATTATAATACTGTCAGATATAATATTATAATACCTCAGATATAGAATTATAATACTGTCTGATATAGTATTATATTATTGTCAGATATAGTATTATAATACTCTCAGATATAGTATTATATTACTGTTGGATATAGTATTATAATACTGTCTGATATAGTATTATAATACTGTCAGATATAGTATTATATTACTGTTAGATATAGTATTATATTTCTGTCTGATATCGTATTATATTACTGTCAGATATAGTATTATAATACTGTCAGATATGGTATTATAATACTGTCAGATATAGTATTATATTACTGTCAGATATAGTATTATAAACTGTCAGATATAGTATTATAATACTGTCAGTTATAGTATTATAACACTGTCAGATATAGTATTATAATACTGTCAGATATAGTATTATAATACTGTCAGATATGTCATTATAATACTGTGAGATATAGTATTATATTACTGTCAGATATAGTATTATAATACTGTCAGATATAGTATTATATTACTGTCAGATATAGTATTATATTACTGTCAGATCTAGTATTATAATACTGTCTGATATTGTATCATATCACTGTCAGATATAGTATAATAATACTGTCAGTTATAGTATTATATTACTGTCAGATATAGTATTATAATACTTTCAGATATTGTATTATATCACTGTCAGATATTGTATTATATCACTGTCAGATATTGTATTATAGTACTGTCAGATATAGTGTTACAATATTTCTGATACTGTATTATATCACTGTCAGATATAGTATTATAATACTAACAGATATAATATTATAATACTGTCAGATATAGAATTATATTACTGTCAGATATAGTATTATATTATTGTCAGGTATAGTATTATAATACTGTCAGATATAGTATTATATTACTGTCAGATATAGTATTATAATACTGCAGATAGAGTATTATAATACTGTCTGACAGTATTATATTCCTGTCAGATATAGTATTATATTACTGTTAGATATAGTGTTATAATACTGTCAGATATAGTATTATAATACTGTCAGATATAGTATTATAATACTGTCAGATATAGTAATATATTATGTCAGATAGAGTATTATATTACTGTCAGATATAGTATTATATTACTGTCTGATATAGTATTATAATACTGTCAGATATAGTATTATATTACTGTCAGATATAGTATTATATTACTGTCTGATATAGTATTATATTACTGTCAGATCTAGTGTTATAATACTGTCAGATCTAGTATTATAATACTGTCTGACAGTATTATATTATTGTCAGATATAGTATTATATTACTGTCAGATATAGTGTTATAATACTGTCAGATATAGTATTATATTACTGTCAGATATAGTGTTATAATACTGTATGATAGAGTATTATAATATTGTCAGATATTGTATCATATTTCTGTCAGATATAGTATTATAATACTTCTCAGATATAGTATTATATTACTGTTAGATATAGTATTATAATACAGTCAGATATTGTATTATATTACTGTCAGATATCGTATTATAATACTTCTCAGATATAGCATTATATTACTGTCAGATATAGTATTATAATACTGTCTGACAGTATTATATTACTGTCAGATATAGTATTATATTACTGCCAGATATAGTATTATAATACTGTCAGATATAGTGTTATAATACTGTCAGATATAGTATTATAATACTGTCAGATATAGTATTATATTACTGTTAGATATAGTATTATAATACTGTCAGATATAGTATTATAATACTGTCTGAGATAGTATTATATTACTGTCAGATATAGTATTATATTACTGTCAGATATAATATTATATTACTGTCTGAAATAGTATTATAATACTGTATGATATAGTATTATATTATTGTCAGATATGGTATTATAATAATCTCAGATATAGTATTATATTACTGTTAGATATAGTATTATAATACTGTCTGATATAGTATTATAATACTGTCAGATATGTTATTATAATACTGTAAGATATAGTATTATATTACTGTCAGATATAGTATTATAATACTGTCAGATATAGTATTATAATACTCTCAGATATAGTATTATAATACTGTCAGATATATTATTATAATACTGTCAGATATAGTATTATAATACTGTCAGATATGTTATTATAATACTGTAAGATATAGTATTATATTACTGTCAGATATAGTATTATAATACTGTCAGATATGTTATTATAATACTGTAAGATATTGTATTATATTACTGTCAGATATAGTATTATAATACTGTCAGATATAGTATTATAATACTGTCATATATAGTATTATAATACTTCTCACATATAGTATTATATTACTGTCAGATATAGTATTATAATACTGTCTGACAGTATTATATTACTCTCAGATATAGTATTATATTACTGTCAGATATAGTATTATAATACTGTCAGATATAGTGTTATAATACTGTCAGATATAGTATTATAATACTGTCAGATATAGTATTATATTACTGTTAGATATAGTATTATAATACTGTCAGATATATTATTATAATACTGTCTGAGATAGTATTATATTACTGTCAGATATAGTATTATATTACTGTCAGATATAGTATTATGTTACTGTCAGATATAGTATTATAATACTGTCAGATATAATATTATAATACCTCAGATATAGAATTATAATACTGTCTGATATAGTATTATATTATTGTCAGATATAGTATTATAATACTCTCAGATATAGTATTATATTACTGTTGGATATAGTATTATAATACTGTCTGATATAGTATTATAATACTGTCAGATATAGTATTATATTACTGTTAGATATAGTATTATATTTCTGTCTGATATCGTATTATATTACTGTCAGATATAGTATTATAATACTGTCAGATATGGTATTATAATACTGTCAGATATAGTATTATATTACTGTCAGATATAGTATTATAAACTGTCAGATATAGTATTATAATACTGTCAGTTATAGTATTATAACACTGTCAGATATAGTATTATAATACTGTCAGATATAGTATTATAATACTGTCAGATATGTCATTATAATACTGTGAGATATAGTATTATATTACTGTCAGATATAGTATTATAATACTGTCAGATATAGTATTATATTACTGTCTGATATAGTATTATAATACTGTCAGATATAGTATTATATTACTGTCAGATATAGTATTATATTACTGTCTGATACAGTATTATAATACCGTCAGATATAGTATTATATTACTGTCTGACAGTATTATATTATTGTCAGATATAGTATTATATTACTGTCAGATATAGTGTTATAATACTGTCAGATATAGTATTATATTACTGTCAGATATAGTGTTATAATACTGTATGATAGAGTATTATAATATTGTCAGATATTGTATTATATTTCTGTCAGATATAGTATTATAATACTTCTCAGATATAGTATTATATTACTGTTAGATATAGTATTATGATACTGTCAGATATTGTATTATATTACTGTCAGATATAGTATTATAATACTTCTCAGATATAGTATTATATTACTGTCAGATATAGTATTATAATACTGTCTGACAGTATTATATTACTGTCAGATATAGTATTATATTACTGTCAGATATAGTATTATAATACTGTCAGATATAGTGTTATAATACTGTCAGATATAGTATTATAATACTGTCAGATATACTATTATATTACTGTTAGACATAGTATTATAATACTGTCAGATATAGTATTATAATACTGTCTGAGATAGTATTATATTACTGTCAGATATAGTATTATATTACTGTCAGATATAATATTATATTACTGTCTGATATAGTATTATAATACTGTATGATAGAGTATTATATTACTGTCAGATATAGTATTATAATACTGTCAGATATAGTGTTATAATACTGTCAGATATAGTATTATAATACTGTCAGATATACTATTATATTACTGTCAGATATAGTATTATATTACTGTCTGATACAGTATTATAATACCGTCAGATATAGTATTATATTACTGTCAGATATAGTATTATGTTACTGTCTGATATAGTATTATATTACTGTCAGATCTAGTGTTATAATACTGTCAGATCTAGTATTATAATACTGTCTGACAGTATTATATTATTGTCAGATATAGTATTATATTACTGTCAGATATAGTGTTATAATACTGTCAGATATAGTATTATATTACTGTCTGATATAGTATTATAATACTGTCAGATATATTATTATATTACTGTCAGATATAGTATTATAATGCTATCAGATATAGTATTATATTACTGTCTGATATAGTATTATATTACTGTCAGATCTAGTGTTATAATACTGTCAGATCTAGTATTATAATACTGTCTGACAGTATTATATTATTGTCAGATATAGTATTATATTACTGTCAGATATAGTGTTATAATACTGTCAGATATAGTATTATATTACTGTCAGATATAGTGTTATAATACTGTATGATAGAGTATTATAATATTGTCAGATATTGTATCATATTTCTGTCAGATATAGTATTATAATACTTCTCAGATATAGTATTATATTACTGTTAGATATAGTATTATAATACAGTCAGATATTGTATTATATTACTGTCAGATATCGTATTATAATACTTCTCAGATATAGCATTATATTACTGTCAGATATAGTATTATAATACTGTCTGACAGTATTATATTACTGTCAGATATAGTATTATATTACTGCCAGATATAGTATTATAATACTGTCAGATATAGTGTTATAATACTGTCAGATATAGTATTATAATACTGTCAGATATAGTATTATATTACTGTTAGATATAGTATTATAATACTGTCAGATATAGTATTATAATACTGTCTGAGATAGTATTATATTACTGTCAGATATAGTATTATATTACTGTCAGATATAATATTATATTACTGTCTGAAATAGTATTATAATACTGTATGATATAGTATTATATTATTGTCAGATATGGTATTATAATAATCTCAGATATAGTATTATATTACTGTTAGATATAGTATTATAATACTGTCTGATATAGTATTATAATACTGTCAGATATAGTATTATATTACTGTTAGATATAGTATTATATTTCTGTCTGATATCGTATTATATTACTGTCAGATATAGTATTATAATACTGTCAGATATAGTATTATAATACTGTCAGATATAGTATTATAATACTGTGAGATATAGTATTATATTACTGTCAGATATAATATTATATTACTGTCAGATATAGTATTATAATACTGTCTTATAGAGTATTATAATACTGTCAGATATAGTATTATATTACTGTCAGATATAGTATTATAAACTGTCAGATATAGTATTATAATACTGTCAGTTATAGTATTATAACACTGTCAGATATAGTATTATAATACTGTCAGATATAGTATTATATTACTGTCAGATATAGTATTATAATACTGTCAGATATAATATTATATTACTGTCAGATCTAGTATTATAATACTGTCTGATATCGTATCATATCACTGTCAGATATAGTATAATAATACTGTCAGTTATAGTATTATATTACTGTCAGATATAGTATTATAATACTGTCAGATATTGTATTATATCACTGTCAGATATAGTATAATAATACTGTCAGATATTGTATTATATCACTGTCAGATATTGTATTATATTACTGTCAGATATAGTATTATAATATTTCTGATACTGTATTATATCACTGTCAGATATAGTATTATAATACTGTCATATATAGTATTATATTACTGTCAGATATAGTATTATAATACTGTCAGATATATTATTATATCACTGTCAGATATAGTATTATAATACTGTCAGTTATAGTATTATAACACTGTCAGATATAGTATTATAATACTCTCAGATATAGTATTATAATACTGTCAGATATATTATTATAATACTGTCAGATATAGTATTATAATACTGTCAGATATGTTATTATAATACTGTAAGATATAGTATTATATTACTGTCAGATATAGTATTATAATACTGTCAGATATGTTATTATAATACTGTAAGATATTGTATTATATTACTGTCAGATATAGTATTATAATACTGTCAGATATAGTATTATAATACTGTCATATATAGTATTATAATACTTCTCACATATAGTATTATATTACTGTCAGATATAGTATTATAATACTGTCTGACAGTATTATATTACTCTCAGATATAGTATTATATTACTGTCAGATATAGTATTATAATACTGTCAGATATAGTGTTATAATACTGTCAGATATAGTATTATAATACTGTCAGATATAGTATTATATTACTGTTAGATATAGTATTATAATACTGTCAGATATATTATTATAATACTGTCTGAGATAGTATTATATTACTGTCAGATATAGTATTATATTACTGTCAGATATAGTATTATGTTACTGTCAGATATAGTATTATAATACTGTCAGATATAATATTATAATACCTCAGATATAGAATTATAATACTGTCTGATATAGTATTATATTATTGTCAGATATAGTATTATAATACTCTCAGATATAGTATTATATTACTGTTGGATATAGTATTATAATACTGTCTGATATAGTATTATAATACTGTCAGATATAGTATTATATTACTGTTAGATATAGTATTATATTTCTGTCTGATATCGTATTATATTACTGTCAGATATAGTATTATAATACTGTCAGATATGGTATTATAATACTGTCAGATATAGTATTATATTACTGTCAGATATAGTATTATAAACTGTCAGATATAGTATTATAATACTGTCAGTTATAGTATTATAACACTGTCAGATATAGTATTATAATACTGTCAGATATAGTATTATAATACTGTCAGATATGTCATTATAATACTGTGAGATATAGTATTATATTACTGTCAGATATAGTATTATAATACTGTCAGATATAGTATTATATTACTGTCAGATATAGTATTATATTACTGTCAGATCTAGTATTATAATACTGTCTGATATTGTATTATATCACTGTCAGATATTGTATTATATCACTGTCAGATATTGTATTATAGTACTGTCAGATATAGTGTTACAATATTTCTGATACTGTATTATATCACTGTCAGATATAGTATTATAATACTAACAGATATAATATTATAATACTGTCAGATATAGAATTATATTACTGTCAGATATAGTATTATATTATTGTCAGGTATAGTATTATAATACTGTCAGATATAGTATTATATTACTGTCAGATATAGTATTATAATACTGCAGATAGAGTATTATAATACTGTCTGACAGTATTATATTCCTGTCAGATATAGTATTATATTACTGTTAGATATAGTGTTATAATACTGTCAGATATAGTATTATAATACTGTCAGATATAGTATTATAATACTGTCAGATATAGTAATATATTATGTCAGATAGAGTATTATATTACTGTCAGATATAGTATTATATTACTGTCTGATATAGTATTATAATACTGTCAGATATAGTATTATATTACTGTCAGATATAGTATTATATTACTGTCTGATATAGTATTATATTACTGTCAGATCTAGTGTTATAATACTGTCAGATCTAGTATTATAATACTGTCTGACAGTATTATATTATTGTCAGATATAGTATTATATTACTGTCAGATATAGTGTTATAATACTGTCAGATATAGTATTATATTACTGTCAGATATAGTATTATAATACTGTCTGACAGTATTATATTACTGTCAGATATAGTATTATATTACTGTCAGATATAGTATTATGTTACTGTCAGATATAGTATTATAATACTGTCAGATATAATATTATAATACCTCAGATATAGAATTATAATACTGTCTGATATAGTATTATATTATTGTCAGATATAGTATTATAATACTCTCAGATATAGTATTATATTACTGTTGGATATAGTATTATAATACTGTCTGATATAGTATTATAATACTGTCAGATATAGTATTATATTACTGTTAGATATAGTATTATATTTCTGTCTGATATCGTATTATATTACTGTCAGATATAGTATTATAATACTGTCAGATATGGTATTATAATACTGTCAGATATAGTATTATATTACTGTCAGATATAGTATTATAAACTGTCAGATATAGTATTATAATACTGTCAGTTATAGTATTATAACACTGTCAGATATAGTATTATAATACTGTCAGATATAGTATTATAATACTGTCAGATATGTCATTATAATACTGTGAGATATAGTATTATATTACTGTCAGATATAGTATTATAATACTGTCAGATATAGTATTATATTACTGTCAGATATAGTATTATATTACTGTCAGATCTAGTATTATAATACTGTCTGATATTGTATTATATCACTGTCAGATATTGTATTATATCACTGTCAGATATTGTATTATAGTACTGTCAGATATAGTGTTACAATATTTCTGATACTGTATTATATCACTGTCAGATATAGTATTATAATACTAACAGATATAATATTATAATACTGTCAGATATAGAATTATATTACTGTCAGATATAGTATTATATTATTGTCAGGTATAGTATTATAATACTGTCAGATATAGTATTATATTACTGTCAGATATAGTATTATAATACTGCAGATAGAGTATTATAATACTGTCTGACAGTATTATATTCCTGTCAGATATAGTATTATATTACTGTTAGATATAGTGTTATAATACTGTCAGATATAGTATTATAATACTGTCAGATATAGTATTATAATACTGTCAGATATAGTAATATATTATGTCAGATAGAGTATTATATTACTGTCAGATATAGTATTATATTACTGTCTGATATAGTATTATAATACTGTCAGATATAGTATTATATTACTGTCAGATATAGTATTATATTACTGTCTGATATAGTATTATATTACTGTCAGATCTAGTGTTATAATACTGTCAGATCTAGTATTATAATACTGTCTGACAGTATTATATTATTGTCAGATATAGTATTATATTACTGTCAGATATAGTGTTATAATACTGTCAGATATAGTATTATATTACTGTCAGATATAGTGTTATAATACTGTATGATAGAGTATTATAATATTGTCAGATATTGTATCATATTTCTGTCAGATATAGTATTATAATACTTCTCAGATATAGTATTATATTACTGTTAGATATAGTATTATAATACAGTCAGATATTGTATTATATTACTGTCAGATATCGTATTATAATACTTCTCAGATATAGCATTATATTACTGTCAGATATAGTATTATAATACTGTCTGACAGTATTATATTACTGTCAGATATAGTATTATATTACTGCCAGATATAGTATTATAATACTGTCAGATATAGTGTTATAATACTGTCAGATATAGTATTATAATACTGTCAGATATAGTATTATATTACTGTTAGATATAGTATTATAATACTGTCAGATATAGTATTATAATACTGTCTGAGATAGTATTATATTACTGTCAGATATAGTATTATATTACTGTCAGATATAATATTATATTACTGTCTGAAATAGTATTATAATACTGTATGATATAGTATTATATTATTGTCAGATATGGTATTATAATAATCTCAGATATAGTATTATATTACTGTTAGATATAGTATTATAATACTGTCTGATATAGTATTATAATACTGTCAGATATAGTATTATATTACTGTTAGATATAGTATTATATTTCTGTCTGATATCGTATTATATTACTGTCAGATATAGTATTATAATACTGTCAGATATAGTATTATAATACTGTCAGATATAGTATTATAATACTGTGAGATATAGTATTATATTACTGTCAGATATAATATTATATTACTGTCAGATATAGTATTATAATACTGTCTTATAGAGTATTATAATACTGTCAGATATAGTATTATATTACTGTCAGATATAGTATTATAAACTGTCAGATATAGTATTATAATACTGTCAGTTATAGTATTATAACACTGTCAGATATAGTATTATAATACTGTCAGATATAGTATTATATTACTGTCAGATATAGTATTATAATACTGTCAGATATAATATTATATTACTGTCAGATCTAGTATTATAATACTGTCTGATATCGTATCATATCACTGTCAGATATAGTATAATAATACTGTCAGTTATAGTATTATATTACTGTCAGATATAGTATTATAATACTGTCAGATATTGTATTATATCACTGTCAGATATAGTATAATAATACTGTCAGATATTGTATTATATCACTGTCAGATATTGTATTATATTACTGTCAGATATAGTATTATAATATTTCTGATACTGTATTATATCACTGTCAGATATAGTATTATAATACTGTCATATATAGTATTATATTACTGTCAGATATAGTATTATAATACTGTCAGATATATTATTATAATACTGTAAGATATAGTATTATATTACTGTCAGATATAGTATTATGATACTATCAGATATAATATTATAATACAGTCAGATATAGAATTATATTACTGTCAGATATAATATTATATTATTGTCAGACATAGTATTATAATACTGTCAGATATAATGTTATAATACTGTCAGATATATTATTATATTACTGTCATATATAGTATTATAATGCTATCAGATATAGTATTATATTACTGTCAGATATAGTATTATATTACTGTCAGATATAGTATTATGATACTGTCAGATAGAGTATTATAATACTGTCTGACAGTATTATATTCCTGTCAGATATAGTATTATATTACTGTTAGATATAGTGTTATAATACTGTCAGATATAGTATTACAATACTGTCAGATATAGTATTATAATACTGTCAGATATAGTAATATATTATGTCAGATATAGTATTATATTACTGTCAGATATAGTATTATATTACTGTCTGATATAGTATTATAATACTGTCAGATATAGTATTATATTACTGTCAGATATAGTATTATATTACTGTCTGATACAGTATTATAATACCGTCAGATATAGTATTATATTACTGTCAGATATAGAATTATATTACTGTCTGATATAGTATTATATTACTGTCAGATCTAGTGTTATAATACTGTCAGATATAGTATTATAATACTGTCTGACAGTATTATATTATTGTCAGATATAGTATTATATTACTGTCAGATATAGTGTTATAATACTGTCAGATATAGTATTATATTACTGTCAGATATAGTGTTATAATACTGTATGATAGAGTATTATAATATTGTCAGATATTGTATTATATTTCTGTTAGATATATTATTATAATACTTCTCAGATATAGTATTATATTACTGTTAGATATAGTATTATAATACTGTCAGATATTGTATTATATTACTGTCAGATATAGTATTATATTACTTCTCAGATATAGTATTATATTACTGTCAGATATAGTATTATAATACTGTCTGACAGTATTATATTACTGTTAGATATAGTATTATATTACTGTCAGATATAGTATTATAATACTGTCAGATATAGTGTTATAATACTGTCAGATATAGTATTATAATACTGTCAGATATAGTATTATAATACTGTCTGAGATAGTATTATATTACTGTCAGATATCGTATTATATTACTGTCAGATATAGTATTATATTACTGTCAGATATAGTATTATAATACTGTCAGATATAATATTATAATACTGTCAGATATCGAATTATAATACTGTCTGATATAGTATTATATTATTGTAAGATATAGTATTATAATACTCTCAGATATAGTATTATATTACTGTTAGATATAGTATTATAATACTGTCTGATATAGTATTATAATACTGTCAGATATAGTATTATATTACTGTTAGATATAGTATTATATTTCTGTCTGATATCGTATTATATTACTGTCAGATATAGTATTATAATACTGTCAGTTATAGTATTATATTACTGTAAGATATAGTATTATAATACTGTCAGATATTGTATTATATCACTGTCAGATATAGTATTATAATACTGCCAGATATAGTATTATATTACTGTCAGATATAGTATTATAATACTGTCTGATAGAGTATTATAATACTGTCTGACAGTATTATATTACTGTCAGATATAGTATTATATTACTGTCAGATATTGTATTATATTACTGTCAGATATAGTATTATAATACTTCTCAGATATAGTATTATAATACTGTCTGACAGTATTATAATACTGTCAGATATAGTATTATAATACTGTCAGATATAGTGTTATAATACTGTCAGATATAGTATTATAATACTGTCAGATATAGTATCATATTACTGTTAGATATAGTATTATAATACTGTCAGATATAGTATTATATTAATGTCAGATATAGTATTATAAACTGTCAGATATAGTATTATAATACTGTCAGTTATAATATTATAACACTGTCAGAAATAGTATTATAATACTGTCAGATATAGTATTATAATACTGTCAGATATATTATTACAATACTGTCAGATATAGTATTATATTACTGTCAGATATAGTATTATAATACTGTCAGATATAGTATTATATTACTGTCAGATATAGTATTATATTACTGTCAAATATAGTATTATAATACTGTCAGATATTGTATTATATCACTGTCAGATATAGTATTATAATACTGTCAGTTATAGTATTATATTACTGTCAGATATAGTATTATAATACTGTCAGATATTGTATTATATTACTGTCAGATATAGTATTATAATACTGTCAGATATAGTATTATATTACTGTCAGATATAGTATTATATTACTGTCATATATAGTATTATAATACTGTCTGATATTGTATTATATCTCTGTCAGATATAGTATAATAATACTCTCAGTTATAGTATTATATTACTGTCAGATATAGTATTATATTACTGTCAGATATAGTATTATATTACTGTCAGATATAGTATTATATTACTGTCAGATATAGTATTATAATACTGTCAGATATATTATTATAATACTGTAAGATATAGTATTATATTACTGTCAGATATAGTATTATGATACTATCAGATATAATATTATAATACAGTCAGATATAGAATTATATTACTGTCAGATATAATATTATATTATTGACAGACATAGTATTATAATACTGTCAGATATAATGTTATAATACTGTCAGATATATTATTATATTACTGTCATATATAGTATTATAATGCTATCAGATATAGTATTAAATTACTGTCAGATATAGTATTATATTACTGTCAGATATAGTATTATGATACTGTCAGATAGAGTATTATAATACTGTCTGACAGTATTATATTCCTGTCAGATATAGTATTATATTACTGTTAGATATAGTGTTATAATACTGTCAGATATAGTATTACAATACTGTCAGATATAGTATTATAATACTGTCAGATATAGTAATATATTATGTCAGATATAGTATTATATTACTGTTAGATATAGAATTATAATACTGTCAGATATAGTATTATAATACTGTCTGAGATAGTATTATATTACTGTCAGATATAGTATTATATTACTGTCAGATATAGTATTATATTACTCTCAGATATAGTATTATAATACTGTCAGATATAATATTATAATACTGTCAGATATAGAATTATAATACTGTCTGATATAGTATTATATTATTGTCAGATATAGTATTATAATACTCTCAGATATAGTATTATATTACTGTTGGATATAGTATTATAATACTGTCTGATATAGTATTATAATACTGTCAGATATAGTATTATATTACTGTTAGATATAGTATTATATTTCTGTCTGATATCGTATTATATTACTGTCAGATATAGTATTATAATACTGTCAGATATAGTATTATAATACTGTCAGATATAGTATTATATTACTGTTAGATATAGTATTATATTACTGTCAGATATAGTATTATATTACTGTCAGATATAGTATTATAATACTGTCAGATATAGTATTATAATACTGTCAGATATAGTATTATAATACTGTCAGATATAGTATTATATTACTGTCACATATAGTATTATATTACTGTCAGATATAGTATTATAATACTGTCTGATAGAGTATTATAATACGGTCAGATATAGTATTATATTACTGTCAGATATAGTATTATAAACTGTCAGATATAGTATTATAATACTGTCAGTTATAGTATTATAACACTGTCAGATATAGAATTATAATACTGTCAGATATAGTATTATAATACTGTTAGATATATTATTATAATACTGTCAGATATAGTATTATACTACTGTCAGATATAGTAATATAATACTGTCAGATATAGTATTATATTACTGTCAGATATAGTATTATATTACTGTCAGATCTAGTATTATAATACTGTCTAATATTGTATCATATCACTGTCAGATATAGTATAATAATACTGTCAGTTATAGTATTATATTACTGTCAGGTTTAGTATTATAATACTGTCAGATATTGTATTATATCACTGTCAGATATAGTATTATAATACTGTCAGATATTGTATTATATCACTGTCAGATATTGTATTATATTACTGTCAGATATAGTATTATAATATTTCTGATACTGTATTATATCACTGTCAGATATAGTATTATAATACTGTCAGATATAGTATTATATTACTGTCAGATATAGTATTATAATACTGTCAGATATATTATTTTAATACTGTAAGATATAGTATTATATTACTGTCAGATATAGTATTATAATACTATCAGATATAATATTATAATACTGTCAGATATAGAATTATATTACTGTCAGATATAGTATTATATTATTGTCAGATATAGTATTATGATACTGTCAGATATAGTATTATATTACTGTTAGATATAGTATTATAATACTGTCAGATGTAATGTTATAATACTGTCAGATATAGTATTACAATACTGTCAGATATAGTGTTATAATACTGTCAGATATAGTATTACAATACTGTCAAATATAGTATTATAATACTGTCAGATATAGTAATATATTATGTCAGATATAGTATTATATTACTGTCAGATATAGTATTATATTACTGTCTGATATAGTATTATAATACTGTCAGATATAGTATTATATTACTGTCAGATATAGTATTATATTACTGTCTGATACAGTATTATAATACCGTCAGGTATAGTATTATATTACTGTCAGATATAGAATTATATTACTGTCTGATATAGTATTATATTACTGTCAGATCTAGTGTTATAATACTGTCAGATATAGTATTATAATACTGTCTGACAGTATTATATTATTGTCAGATATAGTATTATATTACTGTCAGATATAGTGTTATAATACTGTCAGATATAGTATTATATTACTGTCAGATATAGTGTTATAATACTGTATGATAGAGTATTATAATATTGTCAGATATTGTATTATATTTCTGTTAGATATAGTATTATAATACTTCTCAGATATAGTATTATATTACTGTTAGATATAGTATTATAATACTGTCAGATATTGTATTATATTACTGTCAGATATAGTATTATAATACTTCCCAGATATAGTATTATATTACTGTCAGATATAATATTATAATACTGTCTGACAGTATTATATTACTGTCAGATATAGTATTATATTACTGTCAGATATAGTATTATAATACTGTCAGATATAGTGTTATAATACTGTCAGATATAGTATTATAATACTGTCAGATATAGTATTATAATACTGTCTGAGATAGTATTATATTACTGTCAGATATCGTATTATATTACTGTCAGATATAGTATTATATTACTGTCAGATATAGTATTATAATACTGTCAGATATAATATTATAATACTGTCAGATATAGAATTATAATACTGTCTGATATAGTATTATATTATTGTAAGATATAGTATTATAATACTCTCAGATATAGTATTATATTACTGTTAGATATAGTATTATAATACTGTCTGATATAGTATTATAATACTGTCAGATATAGTATTATATTACTGTTCGATATAGTATTATATTTCTGTCTGATATCGTATTATATTACTGTCAGTTATAGTATTATATTACTGTAAGATATAGTATTATAATACTGTCAGATATTGTATTATATCACTGTCAGATATAGTATTATAATACTGCCAGATATAGTATTATATTACTGTCAGATATAGTATTATAATACTGTCTGATAGAGTATTATAATACTGTCTGACAGTATTATATTACTGTCAGATATAGTATTATATTACTGTCAGATATTGTATTATATTACTGTCAGATATAGTATTATAATACTTCTCAGATATAGTATTATAATACTGTCTGACAGTATTATAATACTGTCAGATATAGTATTATAATACTGTCAGATATAGTGTTATAATACTGTCAGATATAGTATTATAATACTGTCAGATATAGTATCATATTACTGTTAGATATAGTATTATAATACTGTCAGATATAGTATTATATTAATGTCAGATATAGTATTATAAACTGTCAGATATAGTATTATAATACTGTCAGTTATAGTATTATAACACTGTCAGAAATAGTATTATAATACTGTCAGATATAGTATTATAATACTGTCAGATATATTATTACAATACTGTCAGATATAGTATTATATTACTGTCAGATATAGTATTATAATACTGTCAGATATAGTATTGAATTACTGTCAGATATAGTATTATATTACTGTCAAATATAGTATTATAATACTGTCAGATATTGTATTATATCTCTGTCAGATATAGTATTATAATACTGTCAGTTATAGTATTATATTACTGTCAGATATAGTATTATAATACTGTCAGATATTGTATTATATTACTGTCAGATATAGTATTATAATACTGTCAGATATAGTATTATATTACTGTCAGATATAGTATTATATTACTGTCATATATAGTATTATAATACTGTCTGATATTGTATTATATCTCTGTCAGATATAGTATTATAATACTCTCAGTTATAGTATTATATTACTGTCAGATATAGTATTATATTACTGTCAGATATAGTATTATATTACTGTCAGATATAGTATTATATTACTGTCAGATATAGTATTATAATACTGTCTGATATTGTATTATATCACTGTCAGATATAGTATTATAATACTGTCAGTTATAGTATTATAACACTGTCAGATATAGTATTATAATACTGTCAGATATAGTATTATAATACTGTCAGATATATTATTATAATACTGTCAGATATAGTATTATAATACTGTCAGATATGTTATTATAATACTGTAAGATATAGTATTATATTACTGTCAGATATAGTATTATAATACTGTCAGATATGTTATTATAATACTGTAAGATATAGTATTATATTACTGTCAGATATAGTATTATAATACTGTCAGATATAGTATTATAATACTGTCAGATATAGTATTATAATACTTCTCAGACATAGTATTATATTACTGTCAGATATAGTATTATAATACTGTCTGACAGTATTATATTACTCTCAGATATAGTATTATAATACTGTCAGATATATTGTTACAATACTGTCTGATATAGTATTATATTATTGTCAGATATAGTATTATAATACTCTCAGATATAGTATTATATTACTGTTGGATATAGTATTATAATACTGTCTGATATAGTATTATAATACTGTCAGATATAGTATTATATTACTGTTAGATATAGTATTATATTTCTGTCTGATATCGTATTATATTACTGTCAGATATAGTATTATATTACTGTCAGATATAGTATTATATTACTGTCTGATAGAGTATTATAATACGGTCAGATATAGTATTATATTACTGTCAGATATAGTATTATAAACTGTCAGATATAGTATTATAATACTGTCAGTTATAGTATTATAACACTGTCAGATATAGAATTATAATACTGTCAGATATAGTATTATAATACTGTTAGATATATTATTATAATACTGTCAGATATAGTATTATATTACTGTCAGATATAGTATTATATTACTGTCAGATATTGTATTATATCACTGTCAGATATTGTATTATATTACTGTCAGATATAGTATTATAATATTTCTGATACTGTATTATATCACTGTCAGATATAGTATTATAATACTGTCAGATATAGTATTATATTACTGTCATATATAGTATTATAATAATGTCAGATATATTATTTTAATACTGTAAGATATAGTATTATATTACTGTCAGATATAGTATTATAATACTATCAGATATAATATTATAATACTGTCAGATATAGAATTATATTACTGTCAGATATGGTATTATATTATTGTCAGATATAGTATTATGATACTGTCAGATATAGTATTATATTACTGTTAGATATAGTATTATAATACTGTCAGATGTAATGTTATAATACTGTCAGATATAGTATTATAATACTGTCAGATATAGTATTATATTACTGTCAGATATATTATTATATTACTGTCAGATATAGTATTGTATTGCTGTCAGATATAGAATTATAATACTGTCAGATATAATGTTATAATAATGTCAGATATAGTATTATAATACTGTCAGATATAGTAATATATTAGTGTCAGATATAGTATTATAATACTGTCTGATATAGTATTATAATATTGTCAGATATATTATTATATTACTGTCAGATATAGTATTATATTACTGTCAGATAATAGTATTATAATACTGTCAGATATAATATTATAACACTGTCACTTATAGTATTATAATACTGTCAGATATAGTATTATATTACTGTCAGATATAGTATTATAATGCTGTCTGACAGTATTATATTACTGTCAGATATAGTATTATAATACTGTCTGACAGTATTATATTACTATCAGATAAAGTATTATATTACTGTCAGATATAGTGTTATAATACTGTCAGATATAGTATTATAATACTGTCTGACAGTATAATATTACTGTCAGATATAGTGTTATAATACTGTCAGATATAGTATTATATTACTGTCAGATATACTGTTATAATACTGTCCAATATAGTATTATAATACTGTCAGATATTGTATTATATTACTGTCAGATATAGCATTATAATACTTCTCAGATATAATATTATATTACTGTCAGATATAGTATTATAATACTGTCTGATATAGTATTATAATACTGTTAGATATAATAATATATTACTGTCAGATATGGTATTATAATACTGTCAGATATAGTATTATATTATTGTCAGATATAGTATTATAATACTCTCAGATGTAGAATTATGATACTGTCAGATATAGTGTTATAATACAGTCAGATATAGTATTATAATACTGTCAGATATAGTATTATATTACTGTCACATATATTATTATATTACTGTCAGATATAGTATTGTATTACTCTCAGATATAGAATTATAATACTGTCAGATATAATGTTATAATACTGTCAGATATAGTATTATAATACTGTCAGATATAGTATTATATTACTGTCCGATATAGTATTATAATACGGTCAGATATAGTATTATATTAGTGTCAGATATAGTATTATAATACTGTCAGATATTGTATTATATTACTGTCAGATATAGTATTATATTACTGTCAGATAATGTATTATATTACTGTCAGATATATTATTTTATTCTTGTCAGATACAGTATTATAATACTGTCTGATAGTATTATAATACTGTCAGATTTAGTATTATAGTACTGTCTGATATAGTATTATAATACTGTCAGATATAGTATTATATTACTGTCAGATATAGTATTATATTGCTGTCAGATATTGTATTATATTACTGTCAGATATAGTATTATAATACTTCCCAGATATAGTATTATATTACTGTTAGATATAGTATTATATTACTGTCAGATATAGTATTATATTACTCTCAGATATAGTATTATAATACTGTCAGATATAGTATTATAATACTGTCAGATATAGTATTATAATACTGTCAGATATAGTATTATAATTCTATCAGATATAGTATTATAATACTGTCAGATATAGTATTATAATACTGTCAGATATAGTATTATAATTCTATCAGATATAGTATTATATTACTGTCAGATATAGTATTATATTACTGTCAGATATAATATTATAATACTGTCAGATATAGTATTATAATACTGTCTGACAGTATTATATTTCTGTCAGATATAGTATTATATTACTGTCAGATATTGTATTATGTTACTGTCAGATATAGTGTTATAATACTGTCAGATATAGTATTATAATAGTGTCAGATATAGTATTATATTACTGTCTGATATAGTATTATAATACTGTCAGATATAGTATTATATTACTGTCAGATATAGTATTATATTACTGTCTGATACAGTATTATAATACCGTCAGATATAGTATTATATTACTGTCAGATATAGTATTATATTACTGTCTAATATAGTATTATATTACTGTCAGATATAGTATTATATTACTGTCAGATATATTATTATATTACTGTCAGATATAGTGTTATAATACTGTATGATAGAGTATTATAATACTGTCAGATATAGTATTATATTACTGTCAGATATAGTATTATATTACTGTCTGATACAGTATTATAATACCGTCAGATATAGTATTATATTACTGTCAGATATAGTATTATAATACTGACAGATATTGTATTATATTACTGTCAGATATAGTATTATAATACTTCTCAGATATAGTATTATATTACTGTCAGATATAGTATTATAATACTGTCTGACAGTATTATATTACTGTCAGATATAGTTTTATATTACTGTCAGATATAGTATTATATTACTGTTAGATATATTATTATAATACTGTCAGATATAGTATTATAATACTGTCAGATATAGTATTATATTACTGTCAGATATAGTATTATATTACTGTCAGATATTGTATTATATTACTGTCAGATATAGTATTTTATTATTGTCAGATACAGTATTATAATACTGTCAGATATAGTATTATAATACTGTCAGATATAGTATTATAATACTGTCAGATATAGTATTATATTACTGTTAGATATAATATTATATTACTGTCTGATATAGTATTATATTACTGTCAGATATAGTATTATAATACTGTCAGATATAGTATTATATTACTGTCAGATATAGCATTATAATACTGTCAGATATATTATTATAATACTGTCAGATATAGTATTATATTACTGTCAGATATAGTATTATAATACTGTCAGATATAGTATTATAATACTGTCAGATATAGTATTATAATACTGTCAGATATATTATTATAATACTGTCTGATATAGTATTATATTACAGTCAGATATAGTATTATAATACTGTCAGATATGATATTATATTACTGTCAGATATAGTATTATAATACTGTTAGATATAGTATTATATTACTGTCAGATATAGTATTATAATACTGTCAGATATAATATTATAATACTGTCAGATATAGAATTATAATACTGTCTGATATCGTATTATATTAATGTCAGATATAGTATTATAATACTCTCAGATATAGTATTATAATACTGTCAGATATAGTAGTATATTACTGTTAGATATAGTATTATAATACTGTCAGATATAGTATTATAATACTGTCAGATATAGTATTATGTTACTGTTAGATATAGTATTATATTACTGTCAGATATAGTATTATATTACTGTCATATATTGTATTATATTACTGTCAGATATAGTATTATAATACTTCTCAGATATAGTATTATAATACTGTCTGACAGTATTATAATACTGTCTGACAGTATTATAATACTCTCAGATATAGTATTATAACACTGTCAGATATAGTGTTATAATACTGTCAGATATAGTATTATAATACTGTCAGATATAGTATCATATTACTGTTAGATATAGTATTATAATACTGTCAGATATAGTATTATATTACTGTCAGATATAGTATTATAAACTGTCAGATATAGTATTATATTACTGTCAGTTATAGTATTATAACACTGTCAGATATAGTATTATAATACTGTCAGATATAGTATTATAATTCTCTCAGATATATTATTATAATACTGTCATATATAGTATTATATTACTGTCAGATATAGTATTATAATACTGTCAGATATAGTATTATATTACTGTCAGATATAGTATTATATTACTGTCAGATATAGTATTATAATACTGTCAGATATTGTATTATATCACTGTCAGAAATAGTATTATAATACTGTCAGTGATAGTATTATATTACTGTCAGATATAGTATTATAATACTGTCAGATATTGTATTATATCACTGTCAGATATAGTATTATAATACTGTCAGATATAGTATTATATTACTGTCAGATATAGTATTATAATACTGTCAGATATAATATTATAATACTGTCAGATATAGAATTATAATACTGTCTGATATAGTATTATATTATTGTCAGATATAGTATTATAATACTCTCAGATATAGTATTATAATACTGTCAGATATAGTATTATATTACTGTTAGATATAGTATTATATTACTGTCTGATATTGTATTATATTACTGTCAGATATAGTATTATAATACTGTCAGATATAGTATTATAATACTGTCAGATATAGTATTATGCTACTGTTAGATATAGTATTATATTACTGTCAGATATAGTATTATAATACTGTCAGATATAGTATTATAATACCGTCAGATATAGTATTATAATACTGTGACATATAGTATTATATTACTGTCAGATATAGTATTATAATACTGTCTGATAGAGTATTATAATACTGTCTGACAGTATTATATTACTGTCAGATATAGTATTATATTACTGTCAGATATAGTATTATAATACTTCTCAGATATAGTATTATAATACTGTCTGACAGTATTATAATACTGTCTGACAGTATTATAATACTGTCAGATATAGTATTTTAACACTGTCAGATATAGTGTTATAATACTGTCAGATATAGTATTATAATACTGTCAGATATAGTATCATATTACTGTTAGATATAGTATTATAATACTGTCAGATATAGTATTATATTACTGTTAGATATACTATTATAAACTGTCAGATATAGTATTATAATACTGTCAGTTATAGTATTATAACACTGTCAGATATAGTATTATAATACTGTCAGATATAGTATTATAATTCTGTCAGATATATTATTATAATACTGTCATATATAGTATTATATTACTGTCAGATATAGTATTATAATACTGTCAGATATAGTATTATATTACTGTCAGATATAGTATTATATTACTGTCAGATATAGTATTATAATACTGTCTGATATTGTATTATATCACTGTCAGATATAGTATTATATTACTGTCAGATATAGTATTATATTACTGTCAGATATAGTATTAATCTACTGTCAGATATAGTATTATAATACTGTCTGATATTGTATTATATCACTGTCAGATATAGTATTATATTACTGTCTGATATAGTATTATATCACTGTCAGATAAAGTATTATAATACTGTCAGATATAGTATTATAATACTGTCAGATATAGTATTATAATACTGTCAGATATGTTATTATAATACTGTAAGATATACTATTATATTACTGTCAGATATAGTATTATAATACTGTCAGATATAGTATTATAATACTGTCAGATATAGTATTATAATACTGTCAGATATAGTATTATATTACTGTTAGATATAGTATTATAATATTGTCAGATATAATGTTATAATACTGTCAGATATAGTATTATAATACTGTCAGATATAGTATTATATTATTGTCAGATATAGTATTATAATACTGTCTTATATAGTATTATAATATTGTCAGATATAGTATTATAATACTGTCAGATATAGTATTATATTACTGTCAGATATAGAATTATAATACTGTCTGATATTATATTATATTATTGTCAGATATAGTATTATATTACTGTCAGATAAAGTATTATAATACTGTTAGATATAGTATTATAATACTGTCAGATATAGTATTATATTATTGTCAGATATAGTATTATATTACTGTCTGATATAGTATTAAAATACTGTCAGATACAGTATTATATTACTGTCAGATATAGTATTATAATACTGTCTGATATTGTATTATATTACTGTTTGATATAGTATTATATTTCTGTCTGATATAGTATTATATTACTGTCAGATATAGTACTATAATACTGTCAGATATAGTATTATAATACTGTCAGATATAGTATTATATACTTTTAGATATAGTATTATATTACTGTCAGATATAGTATTATATTACTGTCAGATATAGTATTATAATACTGTCTGACAGTACTATATTACTGTCAGATAAAGTATTATATTACTGTCAGATATAGTGTTATAATACTGTAAGATATAGTATTATATTACTGTCAGATATAGTGTGATAATACTGTCTGATATAGTATTATAATACTGTCAGATATAGTATTATAATACTGTCAGATATAGTATTATATTACTGTCAGATATAGTGTGATAATACTGTCTGATATAGTATTATAATACTGTCAGATATTGTATTATATTACTGTCAGATATAGTATTATAATACTTCTCAGATATAGTATTATATTACTGTTAGATATAGTATTATAATACTGTCAGATATTGTATTATATTACTGTCAGATATAGTATTATAATATTTCTCAGATATAGTATTATATTACTGTCAGATATAGTATTATAATACTGTCTAACAGTATTATATTACTGTCAGATATAGTATTATATTACTGTCAGATATAGTGTTATAATACTGTCTGATATAGTATTATAATACTGTCAGTTATAGTATTATATTACTGTCAGATATAGTATTATATTACTGTCAGATATAGTATTATAATACTGTCAGATATAGTATTATAATACTGTCAGATATAGTATTATAATACTGTCAGATATAGTATTATATTACTGTCAGATATAGTATTATAATACTGTCTGATATTGTATTATATCACTGTCAGATATAGTATTATAATACTCTCAGTTATAGTATTATATCACTGTCAGATATAGTATTATATTACTGTCTGATATAGTATTATATCACTGTCAGATAAAGTATTATAATACTGTCAGATATAGTATTATAATACTCTCAGATATAGTATTATTATACTGGCAGATATGTTATTATAATACTGTAAGATATAGTATTATATTACTGTCAGATATAGTATTATAATACTGTCAGATATAGTATTATAATACTGTCAGATATAGTATTATAATACTGTCAGATATAGTATTATATTACTGTTAGATATAGTATTATAATACTGTCAGATATAATGTTATAATACTGTCAGATATAGTATTATAATACTGTCAGATAGGGTATTATATTACTGTCAGATATATTATTATATTACTGACAGATATAGTATTGTATTGCTGTCAGATATAGAATTATAATACTGTCAGATATAATGTTATAATACTGTCAGATATAGTATTATAATACTGTCAGATATAGTATTATAATACTGTCTGATATTGTATTATATCACTGTCAGATATAGTATTATAATACTGTCAGATATAGTATTATAATACTGTCAGATATAGTATTATAATACTGTCAGATATAGTATTATATTACTGTTAGATATAGTATTATAATACTGTCAGATATAATGTTATAATACTGTCAGATATAGTATTATAATACTGTCAGATATAGTATTATATTACTGTCAGATATATTATTATATTACTGACAGATATAGTATTGTATTGCTGTCAGATATAGAATTATAATACTGTCAGATATAATGTTATAATACTGTCAGATATAGTATTATAATACTGTCAGATATAGTATTATATTATTGTCAGATATAGTATTATATTACTGTCAGATATAGTATTATATTACTGTCAGATATAGAATTATAATACTGTCTGATATAGTATTATATTATTGTCAGATATAGTATTATTTTACTGTCAGATAAAGTATTATATTACTGTTAGATATAGTATTATAATACTGTCAGATATAGTATTATACTATTGTCAGATATAGTATTATATTACTGTCTGATATAGTATTAAAATACTGTCAGATACAGTATTATATTACTGTCAGATATAGTATTATAATACTGTCTGATATTGTATTATATTACTGTTTGATATAGTATTATATTTCTGTCTGATATAGTATTATATTACTGTCAGATATAGTATTATAATACTGTCAGATATAGTATTATAATACTGTGAGATATAGTATTATATTACTTTTAGATATAGTATTATATTACTGTCAGATATAGTATTATATTACTGTCAGATATAGTATTATAATACTGTCAGATATAGTATTATAATACTTCCCAGATATAGTATTATATTACTGTTAGATATAGTATTATATTACTGTCAGATATAGTATTATATTACTCTCAGATATAGTATTATAATACTGTCAGATATAGTATTATAATACTGTCAGATATAGTATTATAATACTGTCAGATATAGTATTATAATTCTATCAGATATAGTATTATATTACTGTCAGATATAGTATTATATTACTGTCAGATATAATATTATAATACTGTCAGATATAGTATTATAATACTGTCTGACAGTATTATATTTCTGTCAGATATAGTATTATATTACTGTCAGATATTGTATTATGTTACTGTCAGATATAGTATTATAATACTTCTCAGATATAGTATTATAATACTGTCTGACAGTATTATATTACTGTCAGATATAGTATTAGATTACTGTTAGATATAGTGTTATAATACTGTCAGATATAGTATTATAATAGTGTCAGATATAGTATTATATTACTGTCTGATATAGTATTATAATACTGTCAGATATAGTATTATATTACTGTCAGATATAGTATTATATTACTGTCTGATACAGTATTATAATACCGTCAGATATAGTATTATATTACTGTCAGATATAGTATTATATTACTGTCTAATATAGTATTATATTACTGTCAGATATAGTATTATATTACTGTCAGATATAGTATTATATTACTGTCAGATATAGTGTTATAATACTGTATGATAGAGTATTATAATACTGTCAGATATAGTATTATATTACTGTCAGATATAGTATTATATTACTGTCTGATACAGTATTATAATACCGTCAGATATAGTATTATATTACTGTCAGATATAGTATTATAATACTGACAGATATTGTATTATATTACTGTCAGATATAGTATTATAATACTTCTCAGATATAGTATTATATTACTGTCAGATATAGTATTATAATACTGTCTGACAGTATTATATTACTGTCAGATATAGTTTTATATTACTGTCAGATATAGTATTATATTACTGTTAGATATATTATTATAATACTGTCAGATATAGTATTATAATACTGTCTGAGATAGTATTATAATACTGTCAGATATAGTATTATATTACTGTCAGATATAGTATTATATTACTGTCAGATATTGTATTATATTACTGTCAGATATAGTATTTTATTATTGTCAGATACAGTATTATAATACTGTCAGATATAGTATAATAATACTGTCAGATATAGTATTATAATACTGTCAGATATAGTATTATATTACTGTTAGATATAATATTATATTACTGTCTGATATAGTATTATATTACTGTCAGATATAGTATTATAATACTGTCAGATATAGTATTATATTACTGTCAGATATAGCATTATAATACTGTCAGATATATTATTATAATACTGTCAGATATAGTATTATATTACTGTCAGATATAGTATTATAATACTGTCAGATATAGTATTATAATACTGTCAGATATAGTATTATAATACTGTCAGATATATTATTATAATACTGTCTGATATAGTATTATATTACAGTCAGATATAGTATTATAATACTGTCAGATATGATATTATATTACTGTCAGATATAGTATTATAATACTGTTAGATATAGTATTATATTACTGTCAGATATAGTATTATAATACTGTCAGATATAATATTATAATACTGTCAGATATAGAATTATAATACTGTCTGATATCGTATTATATTAATGTCAGATATAGTATTATAATACTCTCAGATATAGTATTATAATACTGTCAGATATAGTAGTATATTACTGTTAGATATAGTATTATAATACTGTCAGATATAGTATTATAATACTGTCATTATATAGTATTATGTTACTGTTAGATATAGTATTATATTACTGTCAGATATAGTATTATATTACTGTCATATATTGTATTATATTACTGTCAGATATAGTATTATAATACTTCTCAGATATAGTATTATAATACTGTCTGACAGTATTATAATACTGTCTGACAGTATTATAATACTCTCAGATATAGTATTATAACACTGTCAGATATAGTGTTATAATACTGTCAGATATAGTATTATAATACTGTCAGATATAGTATCATATTACTGTTAGATATAGTATTATAATACTGTCAGATATAGTATTATATTACTGTCAGATATAGTATTATAAACTGTCAGATATAGTATTATATTACTGTCAGTTATAGTATTATAACACTGTCAGATATAGTATTATAATACTGTCAGATATAGTATTATAATTCTCTCAGATATATTATTATAATACTGTCATATATAGTATTATATTACTGTCAGATATAGTATTATAATACTGTCAGATATAGTATTATATTACTGTCAGATATAGTATTATATTACTGTCAGATATAGTATTATAATACTGTCAGATATTGTATTATATCACTGTCAGAAATAGTATTATAATACTGTCAGTGATAGTATTATATTACTGTCAGATATAGTATTATAATACTGTCAGATATTGTATTATATCACTGTCAGATATAGTATTATAATACTGTCAGATATAGTATTATATTACTGTCAGATATAGTATTATAATACTGTCAGATATAATATTATAATACTGTCAGATATAGAATTATAATACTGTCTGATATAGTATTATATTATTGTCAGATATAGTATTATAATACTCTCAGATATAGTATTATAATACTGTCAGATATAGTATTATATTACTGTTAGATATAGTATTATATTACTGTCTGATATTGTATTATATTACTGTCAGATATAGTATTATAATACTGTCAGATATAGTATTATAATACTGTCAGATATAGTATTATGCTACTGTTAGATATAGTATTATATTACTGTCAGATATAGTATTATAATACTGTCAGATATAGTATTATAATACCGTCAGATATAGTATTATAATACTGTGACATATAGTATTATATTACTGTCAGATATAGTATTATAATACTGTCTGATAGAGTATTATAATACTGTCTGACAGTATTATATTTCTGTCAGATATAGTATTATATTACTGTCAGATATAGTATTATAATACTTCTCAGATATAGTATTATAATACTGTCTGACAGTATTATAATACTGTCTGACAGTATTATAATACTGTCAGATATAGTATTTTAACACTGTCAGATATAGTATTATAATACTGTCAGATATAGTATTATAATACTGTCAGATATAGTATCATATTACTGTTAGATATAGTATTATAATACTGTCAGATATAGTATTATATTACTGTTAGATATACTATTATAAACTGTCAGATATAGTATTATAATACTGTCAGTTATAGTATTATGACACTGTCAGATATAGTATTATAATACTGTCAGATATAGTATTATAATTCTGTCAGATATATTATTATAATACTGTCATATATAGTATTATATTACTGTCAGATATAGTATTATAATACTGTCAGATATAGTATTATATTACTGTCAGATATAGTATTATATTACTGTCAGATATAGTATTATAATACTGTCAGATATTGTATCATATCACTGTCAGAAATAGTATTATAATACTGTCAGTTATAGTATTATATTACTGTCAGATATAGTATTATAATACTGTCAGATATTGTATTATATCACTGTCAGATATAGTATTATAATACTGTCAGATATAGTATTATATTACTGTCAGATATAGTATTATATTACTGTCAGATATAGTATTATAATACTGTCTGATATTGTATTATATCACTGTCAGATATAGTATTATATTACTGTCAGATATAGTATTATATTACTGTCAGATATAGTATTAATTTACTGTCAGATATAGTATTATAATACTGTCTGATATTGTATTATATCACTGTCAGATATAGTATTATATTACTCTCTGATATAGTATTATATCACTGTCAGATAAAGTATTATAATACTGTCAGATATAGTATTATAATACTGTCAGATATAGTATTATAATACTGTCAGATATGTTATTATAATACTGTAAGATATACTATTATATTACTGTCAGATATAGTATTATAATACTGTCAGATATAGTATTATAATACTGTCAGATATAGTATTATAATACTGTCAGATATAGTATTATATTACTGTTAGATATAGTATTATAATACTGTCAGATATAATGTTATAATACTGTCAGATATAGTATTATAATACTGTCAGATATAGTATTATATTATTGTCAGATATAGTATTATAATACTGTCTTATATAGTATTATAATATTGTCAGATATAGTATTATAATACTGTCAGATATAGTATTATATTACTGTCAGATATAGAATTATAATACTGTCTGATATTATATTATATTATTGTCAGATATAGTATTATATTACTGTCAGATAAAGTATTATAATACTGTTAGATATAGTATTATAATACTGTCAGATATAGTATTATATTATTGTCAGATATAGTATTATATTACTGTCTGATATAGTATTAAAATACTGTCAGATACAGTATTATATTACTGTCAGATATAGTATTATAATACTGTCTGATATTGTATTATATTACTGTTTGATATAGTATTATATTTCTGTCTGATATAGTATTATATTACTGTCAGATATAGTACTATAATACTGTCAGATATAGTATTATAATACTGTCAGATATAGTATTATATACTTTTAGATATAGTATTATATTACTGTCAGATATAGTATTATATTACTGTCAGATATAGTATTATAATACTGTCTGACAGTACTATATTACTGTCAGATAAAGTATTATATTACTGTCAGATATAGTGTTATAATACTGTAAGATATAGTATTATATTACTGTCAGATATAGTGTGATAATACTGTCTGATATAGTATTATAATACTGTCAGATATAGTATTATAATACTGTCAGATATAGTATTATATTACTGTCAGATATAGTGTGATAATACTGTCTGATATAGTATTATAATACTGTCAGATTTTGTATTATATTACTGTCAGATATAGTATTATAATACTTCTCAGATATAGTATTATATTACTGTTAGATATAGTATTATAATACTGTCAGATATTGTATTATATTACTGTCAGATATAGTATTATAATATTTCTCAGATATAGTATTATATTACTGTCAGATATAGTATTATAATACTGTCTAACAGTATTATATTACTGTCAGATATAGTATTATATTACTGTCAGATATAGTGTTATAATACTGTCTGATATAGTATTATAATACTGTCAGTTATAGTATTATATTACTGTCAGATATAGTATTATATTACTGTCAGATATAGTATTATAATACTGTCAGATATAGTATTATAATACTGTCAGATATAGTATTATATTACTGTCAGATATAGTATTATAATACTGTCTGATATTGTATTATATCACTGTCAGATATAGTATTATAATACTCTCAGTTATAGTATTATATCACTGTCAGATATAGTATTATATTACTGTCTGATATAGTATTATATCACTGTCAGATAAAGTATTATAATACTGTCAGATATAGTATTATAATACTCTCAGATATAGTATTATAATACTGGCAGATATGTTATTATAATACTGTAAGATATAGTATTATATTACTGTCAGATATAGTATTATAATACTGTCAGATATAGTATTATAATACTGTCAGATATAGTATTATAATACTGTCAGATATAGTATTATATTACTGTTAGATATAGTATTATAATACTGTCAGATATAATGTTATAATACTGTCAGATATAGTATTATAATACTGTCAGATAGGGTATTATATTACTGTCAGATATATTATTATATTACTGACAGATATAGTATTGTATTGCTGTCAGATATAGAATTATAATACTGTCAGATATAATGTTATAATACTGTCAGATATAGTATTATAATACTGTCAGATATAGTATTATAATACTGTCTGATATTGTATTATATCACTGTCAGATATAGTATTATAATACTGTCAGATATAGTATTATAATACTGTCAGATATAGTATTATAATACTGTCAGATATAGTATTATATTACTGTTAGATATAGTATTATAATACTGTCAGATATAATGTTATAATACTGTCAGATATAGTATTATAATACTGTCAGATATAGTATTATATTACTGTCAGATATATTATTATATTACTGACAGATATAGTATTGTATTGCTGTCAGATATAGAATTATAATACTGTCAGATATAATGTTATAATACTGTCAGATATAGTATTATAATACTGTCAGATATAGTATTATATTATTGTCAGATATAGTATTATATTACTGTCAGATATAGTATTATATTACTGTCAGATATAGAATTATAATACTGTCTGATATAGTATTATATTATTGTCAGATATAGTATTATTTTACTGTCAGATAAAGTATTATATTACTGTTAGATATAGTATTATAATACTGTCAGATATAGTATTATACTATTGTCAGATATAGTATTATATTACTGTCTGATATAGTATTAAAATACTGTCAGATACAGTATTATATTACTGTCAGATATAGTATTATAATACTGTCTGATATTGTATTATATTACTGTTTGATATAGTATTATATTTCTGTCTGATATAGTATTATATTACTGTCAGATATAGTATTATAATACTGTCAGATATAGTATTATAATACTGTGAGATATAGTATTATATTACTTTTAGATATAGTATTATATTACTGTCAGATATAGTATTATATTACTGTCAGATATAGTATTATAATACTGTCAGATATAGTATTATAATACTTCCCAGATATAGTATTATATTACTGTTAGATATAGTATTATATTACTGTCAGATATAGTATTATATTACTCTCAGATATAGTATTATAATACTGTCAGATATAGTATTATAATACTGTCAGATATAGTATTATAATACTGTCAGATATAGTATTATAATTCTATCAGATATAGTATTATATTACTGTCAGATATAGTATTATATTACTGTCAGATATAATATTATAATACTGTCAGATATAGTATTATAATACTGTCTGACAGTATTATATTTCTGTCAGATATAGTATTATATTACTGTCAGATATTGTATTATGTTACTGTCAGATATAGTATTATAATACTTCTCAGATATAGTATTATAATACTGTCTGACAGTATTATATTACTGTCAGATATAGTATTAGATTACTGTTAGATATAGTGTTATAATACTGTCAGATATAGTATTATAATAGTGTCAGATATAGTATTATATTACTGTCTGATATAGTATTATAATACTGTCAGATATAGTATTATATTACTGTCAGATATAGTATTATATTACTGTCTGATACAGTATTATAATACCGTCAGATATAGTATTATATTACTGTCAGATATAGTATTATATTACTGTCTAATATAGTATTATATTACTGTCAGATATAGTATTATATTACTGTCAGATATAGTATTATATTACTGTCAGATATAGTGTTATAATACTGTATGATAGAGTATTATAATACTGTCAGATATAGTATTATATTACTGTCAGATATAGTATTATATTACTGTCTGATACAGTATTATAATACCGTCAGATATAGTATTATATTACTGTCAGATATAGTATTATAATACTGACAGATATTGTATTATATTACTGTCAGATATAGTATTATAATACTTCTCAGATATAGTATTATATTACTGTCAGATATAGTATTATAATACTGTCTGACAGTATTATATTACTGTCAGATATAGTTTTATATTACTGTCAGATATAGTATTATATTACTGTTAGATATATTATTATAATACTGTCAGATATAGTATTATAATACTGTCTGAGATAGTATTATAATACTGTCAGATATAGTATTATATTACTGTCAGATATAGTATTATATTACTGTCAGATATTGTATTATATTACTGTCAGATATAGTATTTTATTATTGTCAGATACAGTATTATAATACTGTCAGATATAGTATTATAATACTGTCAGATATAGTATTATAATACTGTCAGATATAGTATTATATTACTGTTAGATATAATATTATATTACTGTCTGATATAGTATTATATTACTGTCAGATATAGTATTATAATACTGTCAGATATAGTATTATATTACTGTCAGATATAGCATTATAATACTGTCAGATATATTATTATAATACTGTCAGATATAGTATTATATTACTGTCAGATATAGTATTATAATACTGTCAGATATAGTATTATAATACTGTCAGATATAGTATTATAATACTGTCAGATATATTATTATAATACTGTCTGATATAGTATTATATTACAGTCAGATATAGTATTATAATACTGTCAGATATGATATTATATTACTGTCAGATATAGTATTATAATACTGTTAGATATAGTATTATATTACTGTCAGATATAGTATTATAATACTGTCAGATATAATATTATAATACTGTCAGATATAGAATTATAATACTGTCTGATATCGTATTATATTAATGTCAGATATAGTATTATAATACTCTCAGATATAGTATTATAATACTGTCAGATATAGTAGTATATTACTGTTAGATATAGTATTATAATACTGTCAGATATAGTATTATAATACTGTCATTATATAGTATTATGTTACTGTTAGATATAGTATTATATTACTGTCAGATATAGTATTATATTACTGTCATATATTGTATTATATTACTGTCAGATATAGTATTATAATACTTCTCAGATATAGTATTATAATACTGTCTGACAGTATTATAATACTGTCTGACAGTATTATAATACTCTCAGATATAGTATTATAACACTGTCAGATATAGTGTTATAATACTGTCAGATATAGTATTATAATACTGTCAGATATAGTATTATAATTCTCTCAGATATATTATTATAATACTGTCATATATAGTATTATATTACTGTCAGATATAGTATTATAATACTGTCAGATATAGTATTATATTACTGTCAGATATAGTATTATATTACTGTCAGATATAGTATTATAATACTGTCAGATATTGTATTATATCACTGTCAGAAATAGTATTATAATACTGTCAGTGATAGTATTATATTACTGTCAGATATAGTATTATAATACTGTCAGATATTGTATTATATCACTGTCAGATATAGTATTATAATACTGTCAGATATAGTATTATATTACTGTCAGATATAGTATTATAATACTGTCAGATATAATATTATAATACTGTCAGATATAGAATTATAATACTGTCTGATATAGTATTATATTATTGTCAGATATAGTATTATAATACTCTCAGATATAGTATTATAATACTGTCAGATATAGTATTATATTACTGTTAGATATAGTATTATATTACTGTCTGATATTGTATTATATTACTGTCAGATATAGTATTATAATACTGTCAGATATAGTATTATAATACTGTCAGATATAGTATTATGCTACTGTTAGATATAGTATTATATTACTGTCAGATATAGTATTATAATACTGTCAGATATAGTATTATAATACCGTCAGATATAGTATTATAATACTGTGACATAGAGTATTATATTACTGTCAGATATAGTATTATAATACTGTCTGATAGAGTATTATAATACTGTCTGACAGTATTATATTTCTGTCAGATATAGTATTATATTACTGTCAGATATAGTATTATAATACTTCTCAGATATAGTATTATAATACTGTCTGACAGTATTATAATACTGTCTGACAGTATTATAATACTGTCAGATATAGTATTTCAACACTGTCAGATATAGTATTATAATACTGTCAGATATAGTATTATAATACTGTCAGATATAGTATCATATTACTGTTAGATATAGTATTATAATACTGTCAGATATAGTATTATATTACTGTTAGATATACTATTATAAACTGTCAGATATAGTATTATAATACTGTCAGTTATAGTATTATAACACTGTCAGATATAGTATTATAATACTGTCAGATATAGTATTATAATTCTGTCAGATATATTATTATAATACTGTCATATATAGTATTATATTACTGTCAGATATAGTATTATAATACTGTCAGATATAGTATTATATTACTGTCAGATATAGTATTATATTACTGTCAGATATAGTATTATAATACTGTCAGATATTGTATCATATCACTGTCAGAAATAGTATTATAATACTGTCAGTTATAGTATTATATTACTGTCAGATATAGTATTATAATACTGTCAGATATTGTATTATATCACTGTCAGATATAGTATTATAATACTGTCAGATATAGTATTATATTACTGTCAGATATAGTATTATATTACTGTCAGATATAGTATTATAATACTGTCTGATATTGTATTATATCACTGTCAGATATAGTATTATATTACTGTCAGATATAGTATTATATTACTGTCAGATATAGTATTAATTTACTGTCAGATATAGTATTATAATACTGTCTGATATTGTATTATATCACTGTCAGATATAGTATTATATTACTCTCTGATATAGTATTATATCACTGTCAGATAAAGTATTATAATACTGTCAGATATAGTATTATAATACTGTCAGATATAGTATTATAATACTGTCAGATATGTTATTATAATACTGTAAGATATACTATTATATTACTGTCAGATATAGTATTATAATACTGTCAGATATAGTATTATAATACTGTCAGATATAGTATTATAATACTGTCAGATATAGTATTATATTACTGTTAGATATAGTATTATAATACTGTCAGATATAATGTTATAATACTGTCAGATATAGTATTATAATACTGTCAGATATAGTATTATATTATTGTCAGATATAGTATTATAATACTGTCTTATATAGTATTATAATATTGTCAGATATAGTATTATAATACTGTCAGATATAGTATTATATTACTGTCAGATATAGAATTATAATACTGTCTGATATTATATTATATTATTGTCAGATATAGTATTATATTACTGTCAGATAAAGTATTATAATACTGTTAGATATAGTATTATAATACTGTCAGATATAGTATTATATTATTGTCAGATATAGTATTATATTACTGTCTGATATAGTATTAAAATACTGTCAGATACAGTATTATATTACTGTCAGATATAGTATTATAATACTGTCTGATATTGTATTATATTACTGTTTGATATAGTATTATATTTCTGTCTGATATAGTATTATATTACTGTCAGATATAGTACTATAATACTGTCAGATATAGTATTATAATACTGTCAGATATAGTATTATATACTTTTAGATATAGTATTATATTACTGTCAGATATAGTATTATAATACTGTCAGATATGATATTATATTACTGTCAGATATAGTATTATAATACTGTTAGATATAGTATTATATTACTGTCAGATATAGTATTATAATACTGTCAGATATAATATTATAATACTGTCAGATATAGAATTATAATACTGTCTGATATCGTATTATATTAATGTCAGATATAGTATTATAATACTCTCAGATATAGTATTATAATACTGTCAGATATAATGTTATAATACTGTCAGATATAGTATTATAATACTGTCAGATAGGGTATTATATTACTGTCAGATATATTATTATATTACTGACAGATATAGTATTGTATTGCTGTCAGATATAGAATTATAATACTGTCAGATATAATGTTATAATACTGTCAGATATAGTATTATAATACTGTCAGATATAGTATTATAATACTGTCTGATATTGTATTATATCACTGTCAGATATAGTATTATAATACTGTCAGATATAGTATTATAATACTGTCAGATATAGTATTATAATACTGTCAGATATAGTATTATATTACTGTTAGATATAGTATTATAATACTGTCAGATATAATGTTATAATACTGTCAGATATAGTATTATAATACTGTCAGATATAGTATTATATTACTGTCAGATATATTATTATATTACTGACAGATATAGTATTGTATTGCTGTCAGATATAGAATTATAATACTGTCAGATATAATGTTATAATACTGTCAGATATAGTATTATAATACTGTCAGATATAGTATTATATTATTGTCAGATATAGTATTATATTACTGTCAGATATAGTATTATATTACTGTCAGATATAGAATTATAATACTGTCTGATATAGTATTATATTATTGTCAGATATAGTATTATTTTACTGTCAGATAAAGTATTATATTACTGTTAGATATAGTATTATAATACTGTCAGATATAGTATTATACTATTGTCAGATATAGTATTATATTACTGTCTGATATAGTATTAAAATACTGTCAGATACAGTATTATATTACTGTCAGATATAGTATTATAATACTGTCTGATATTGTATTATATTACTGTTTGATATAGTATTATATTTCTGTCTGATATAGTATTATATTACTGTCAGATATAGTATTATAATACTGTCAGATATAGTATTATAATACTGTGAGATATAGTATTATATTACTTTTAGATATAGTATTATATTACTGTCAGATATAGTATTATATTACTGTCAGATATAGTATTATAATACTGTCAGATATAGTATTATAATACTTCCCAGATATAGTATTATATTACTGTTAGATATAGTATTATATTACTGTCAGATATAGTATTATATTACTCTCAGATATAGTATTATAATACTGTCAGATATAGTATTATAATACTGTCAGATATAGTATTATAATACTGTCAGATATAGTATTATAATTCTATCAGATATAGTATTATATTACTGTCAGATATAGTATTATATTACTGTCAGATATAATATTATAATACTGTCAGATATAGTATTATAATACTGTCTGACAGTATTATATTTCTGTCAGATATAGTATTATATTACTGTCAGATATTGTATTATGTTACTGTCAGATATAGTATTATAATACTTCTCAGATATAGTATTATAATACTGTCTGACAGTATTATATTACTGTCAGATATAGTATTAGATTACTGTTAGATATAGTGTTATAATACTGTCAGATATAGTATTATAATAGTGTCAGATATAGTATTATATTACTGTCTGATATAGTATTATAATACTGTCAGATATAGTATTATATTACTGTCAGATATAGTATTATATTACTGTCTGATACAGTATTATAATACCGTCAGATATAGTATTATATTACTGTCAGATATAGTATTATATTACTGTCTAATATAGTATTATATTACTGTCAGATATAGTATTATATTACTGTCAGATATAGTATTATATTACTGTCAGATATAGTGTTATAATACTGTATGATAGAGTATTATAATACTGTCAGATATAGTATTATATTACTGTCAGATATAGTATTATATTACTGTCTGATACAGTATTATAATACCGTCAGATATAGTATTATATTACTGTCAGATATAGTATTATAATACTGACAGATATTGTATTATATTACTGTCAGATATAGTATTATAATACTTCTCAGATATAGTATTATATTACTGTCAGATATAGTATTATAATACTGTCTGACAGTATTATATTACTGTCAGATATAGTTTTATATTACTGTCAGATATAGTATTATATTACTGTTAGATATATTATTATAATACTGTCAGATATAGTATTATAATACTGTCTGAGATAGTATTATAATACTGTCAGATATAGTATTATATTACTGTCAGATATAGTATTATATTACTGTCAGATATTGTATTATATTACTGTCAGATATAGTATTTTATTATTGTCAGATACAGTATTATAATACTGTCAGATATAGTATTATAATACTGTCAGATATAGTATTATAATACTGTCAGATATAGTATTATATTACTGTTAGATATAATATTATATTACTGTCTGATATAGTATTATATTACTGTCAGATATAGTATTATAATACTGTCAGATATAGTATTATATTACTGTCAGATATAGCATTATAATACTGTCAGATATATTATTATAATACTGTCAGATATAGTATTATATTACTGTCAGATATAGTATTATAATACTGTCAGATATAGTATTATAATACTGTCAGATATAGTATTATAATACTGTCAGATATATTATTATAATACTGTCTGATATAGTATTATATTACAGTCAGATATAGTATTATAATACTGTCAGATATGATATTATATTACTGTCAGATATAGTATTATAATACTGTTAGATATAGTATTATATTACTGTCAGATATAGTATTATAATACTGTCAGATATAATATTATAATACTGTCAGATATAGAATTATAATACTGTCTGATATCGTATTATATTAATGTCAGATATAGTATTATAATACTCTCAGATATAGTATTATAATACTGTCAGATATAGTAGTATATTACTGTTAGATATAGTATTATAATACTGTCAGATATAGTATTATAATACTGTCATTATATAGTATTATGTTACTGTTAGATATAGTATTATATTACTGTCAGATATAGTATTATATTACTGTCATATATTGTATTATATTACTGTCAGATATAGTATTATAATACTTCTCAGATATAGTATTATAATACTGTCTGACAGTATTATAATACTGTCTGACAGTATTATAATACTCTCAGATATAGTATTATAACACTGTCAGATATAGTGTTATAATACTGTCAGATATAGTATTATAATACTGTCAGATATAGTATTATAATTCTCTCAGATATATTATTATAATACTGTCATATATAGTATTATATTACTGTCAGATATAGTATTATAATACTGTCAGATATAGTATTATATTACTGTCAGATATAGTATTATATTACTGTCAGATATAGTATTATAATACTGTCAGATATTGTATTATATCACTGTCAGAAATAGTATTATAATACTGTCAGTGATAGTATTATATTACTGTCAGATATAGTATTATAATACTGTCAGATATTGTATTATATCACTGTCAGATATAGTATTATAATACTGTCAGATATAGTATTATATTACTGTCAGATATAGTATTATAATACTGTCAGATATAATATTATAATACTGTCAGATATAGAATTATAATACTGTCTGATATAGTATTATATTATTGTCAGATATAGTATTATAATACTCTCAGATATAGTATTATAATACTGTCAGATATAGTATTATATTACTGTTAGATATAGTATTATATTACTGTCTGATATTGTATTATATTACTGTCAGATATAGTATTATAATACTGTCAGATATAGTATTATAATACTGTCAGATATAGTATTATGCTACTGTTAGATATAGTATTATATTACTGTCAGATATAGTATTATAATACTGTCAGATATAGTATTATAATACCGTCAGATATAGTATTATAATACTGTGACATAGAGTATTATATTACTGTCAGATATAGTATTATAATACTGTCTGATAGAGTATTATAATACTGTCTGACAGTATTATATTTCTGTCAGATATAGTATTATATTACTGTCAGATATAGTATTATAATACTTCTCAGATATAGTATTATAATACTGTCTGACAGTATTATAATACTGTCTGACAGTATTATAATACTGTCAGATATAGTATTTCAACACTGTCAGATATAGTATTATAATACTGTCAGATATAGTATTATAATACTGTCAGATATAGTATCATATTACTGTTAGATATAGTATTATAATACTGTCAGATATAGTATTATATTACTGTTAGATATACTATTATAAACTGTCAGATATAGTATTATAATACTGTCAGTTATAGTATTATAACACTGTCAGATATAGTATTATAATACTGTCAGATATAGTATTATAATTCTGTCAGATATATTATTATAATACTGTCATATATAGTATTATATTACTGTCAGATATAGTATTATAATACTGTCAGATATAGTATTATATTACTGTCAGATATAGTATTATATTACTGTCAGATATAGTATTATAATACTGTCAGATATTGTATCATATCACTGTCAGAAATAGTATTATAATACTGTCAGTTATAGTATTATATTACTGTCAGATATAGTATTATAATACTGTCAGATATTGTATTATATCACTGTCAGATATAGTATTATAATACTGTCAGATATAGTATTATATTACTGTCAGATATAGTATTATATTACTGTCAGATATAGTATTATAATACTGTCTGATATTGTATTATATCACTGTCAGATATAGTATTATATTACTGTCAGATATAGTATTATATTACTGTCAGATATAGTATTAATTTACTGTCAGATATAGTATTATAATACTGTCTGATATTGTATTATATCACTGTCAGATATAGTATTATATTACTCTCTGATATAGTATTATATCACTGTCAGATAAAGTATTATAATACTGTCAGATATAGTATTATAATACTGTCAGATATAGTATTATAATACTGTCAGATATGTTATTATAATACTGTAAGATATACTATTATATTACTGTCAGATATAGTATTATAATACTGTCAGATATAGTATTATAATACTGTCAGATATAGTATTATAATACTGTCAGATATAGTATTATATTACTGTTAGATATAGTATTATAATACTGTCAGATATAATGTTATAATACTGTCAGATATAGTATTATAATACTGTCAGATATAGTATTATATTATTGTCAGATATAGTATTATAATACTGTCTTATATAGTATTATAATATTGTCAGATATAGTATTATAATACTGTCAGATATAGTATTATATTACTGTCAGATATAGAATTATAATACTGTCTGATATTATATTATATTATTGTCAGATATAGTATTATATTACTGTCAGATAAAGTATTATAATACTGTTAGATATAGTATTATAATACTGTCAGATATAGTATTATATTATTGTCAGATATAGTATTATATTACTGTCTGATATAGTATTAAAATACTGTCAGATACAGTATTATATTACTGTCAGATATAGTATTATAATACTGTCTGATATTGTATTATATTACTGTTTGATATAGTATTATATTTCTGTCTGATATAGTATTATATTACTGTCAGATATAGTACTATAATACTGTCAGATATAGTATTATAATACTGTCAGATATAGTATTATATACTTTTAGATATAGTATTATATTACTGTCAGATATAGTATTATATTACTGTCAGATATAGTATTATAATACTGTCTGACAGTACTATATTACTGTCAGATAAAGTATTATATTACTGTCAGATATAGTGTTATAATACTGTAAGATATAGTATTATATTACTGTCAGATATAGTGTGATAATACTGTCTGATATAGTATTATAATACTGTCAGATATAGTATTATAATACTGTCAGATATAGTATTATATTACTGTCAGATATAGTGTGATAATACTGTCTGATATAGTATTATAATACTGTCAGATTTTGTATTATATTACTGTCAGATATAGTATTATAATACTTCTCAGATATAGTATTATATTACTGTTAGATATAGTATTATAATACTGTCAGATATTGTATTATATTACTGTCAGATATAGTATTATAATATTTCTCAGATATAGTATTATATTACTGTCAGATATAGTATTATAATACTGTCTAACAGTATTATATTACTGTCAGATATAGTATTATATTACTGTCAGATATAGTGTTATAATACTGTCTGATATAGTATTATAATACTGTCAGTTATAGTATTATATTACTGTCAGATATAGTATTATATTACTGTCAGATATAGTATTATAATACTGTCAGATATAGTATTATAATACTGTCAGATATAGTATTATATTACTGTCAGATATAGTATTATAATACTGTCTGATATTGTATTATATCACTGTCAGATATAGTATTATAATACTCTCAGTTATAGTATTATATCACTGTCAGATATAGTATTATATTACTGTCTGATATAGTATTATATCACTGTCAGATAAAGTATTATAATACTGTCAGATATAGTATTATAATACTCTCAGATATAGTATTATAATACTGGCAGATATGTTATTATAATACTGTAAGATATAGTATTATATTACTGTCAGATATAGTATTATAATACTGTCAGATATAGTATTATAATACTGTCAGATATAGTATTATAATACTGTCAGATATAGTATTATATTACTGTTAGATATAGTATTATAATACTGTCAGATATAATGTTATAATACTGTCAGATATAGTATTATAATACTGTCAGATAGGGTATTATATTACTGTCAGATATATTATTATATTACTGACAGATATAGTATTGTATTGCTGTCAGATATAGAATTATAATACTGTCAGATATAATGTTATAATACTGTCAGATATAGTATTATAATACTGTCAGATATAGTATTATAATACTGTCTGATATTGTATTATATCACTGTCAGATATAGTATTATAATACTGTCAGATATAGTATTATAATACTGTCAGATATAGTATTATAATACTGTCAGATATAGTATTATATTACTGTCAGATATAGTATTATATTACTGTCTGATACAGTATTATAATACCGTCAGATATAGTATTATATTACTGTCAGATATAGTATTATATTACTGTCTAATATAGTATTATATTACTGTCAGATATAGTATTATATTACTGTCAGATATAGTATTATATTACTGTCAGATATAGTGTTATAATACTGTATGATAGAGTATTATAATACTGTCAGATATAGTATTATATTACTGTCAGATATAGTATTATATTACTGTCTGATACAGTATTATAATACCGTCAGATATAGTATTATATTACTGTCAGATATAGTATTATAATACTGACAGATATTGTATTATATTACTGTCAGATATAGTATTATAATACTTCTCAGATATAGTATTATATTACTGTCAGATATAGTATTATAATACTGTCTGACAGTATTATATTACTGTCAGATATAGTTTTATATTACTGTCAGATATAGTATTATATTACTGTTAGATATATTATTATAATACTGTCAGATATAGTATTATAATACTGTCTGAGATAGTATTATAATACTGTCAGATATAGTATTATATTACTGTCAGATATAGTATTATATTACTGTCAGATATTGTATTATATTACTGTCAGATATAGTATTTTATTATTGTCAGATACAGTATTATAATACTGTCAGATATAGTATTATAATACTGTCAGATATAGTATTATAATACTGTCAGATATAGTATTATATTACTGTTAGATATAATATTATATTACTGTCTGATATAGTATTATATTACTGTCAGATATAGTATTATAATACTGTCAGATATAGTATTATATTACTGTCAGATATAGCATTATAATACTGTCAGATATATTATTATAATACTGTCAGATATAGTATTATATTACTGTCAGATATAGTATTATAATACTGTCAGATATAGTATTATAATACTGTCAGATATAGTATTATAATACTGTCAGATATATTATTATAATACTGTCTGATATAGTATTATATTACAGTCAGATATAGTATTATAATACTGTCAGATATGATATTATATTACTGTCAGATATAGTATTATAATACTGTTAGATATAGTATTATATTACTGTCAGATATAGTATTATAATACTGTCAGATATAATATTATAATACTGTCAGATATAGAATTATAATACTGTCTGATATCGTATTATATTAATGTCAGATATAGTATTATAATACTCTCAGATATAGTATTATAATACTGTCAGATATAGTAGTATATTACTGTTAGATATAGTATTATAATACTGTCAGATATAGTATTATAATACTGTCATTATATAGTATTATGTTACTGTTAGATATAGTATTATATTACTGTCAGATATAGTATTATATTACTGTCATATATTGTATTATATTACTGTCAGATATAGTATTATAATACTTCTCAGATATAGTATTATAATACTGTCTGACAGTATTATAATACTGTCTGACAGTATTATAATACTCTCAGATATAGTATTATAACACTGTCAGATATAGTGTTATAATACTGTCAGATATAGTATTATAATACTGTCAGATATAGTATTATAATTCTCTCAGATATATTATTATAATACTGTCATATATAGTATTATATTACTGTCAGATATAGTATTATAATACTGTCAGATATAGTATTATATTACTGTCAGATATAGTATTATATTACTGTCAGATATAGTATTATAATACTGTCAGATATTGTATTATATCACTGTCAGAAATAGTATTATAATACTGTCAGTGATAGTATTATATTACTGTCAGATATAGTATTATAATACTGTCAGATATTGTATTATATCACTGTCAGATATAGTATTATAATACTGTCAGATATAGTATTATATTACTGTCAGATATAGTATTATAATACTGTCAGATATAATATTATAATACTGTCAGATATAGAATTATAATACTGTCTGATATAGTATTATATTATTGTCAGATATAGTATTATAATACTCTCAGATATAGTATTATAATACTGTCAGATATAGTATTATATTACTGTTAGATATAGTATTATATTACTGTCTGATATTGTATTATATTACTGTCAGATATAGTATTATAATACTGTCAGATATAGTATTATAATACTGTCAGATATAGTATTATGCTACTGTTAGATATAGTATTATATTACTGTCAGATATAGTATTATAATACTGTCAGATATAGTATTATAATACCGTCAGATATAGTATTATAATACTGTGACATAGAGTATTATATTACTGTCAGATATAGTATTATAATACTGTCTGATAGAGTACTATAATACTGTCTGACAGTATTATATTTCTGTCAGATATAGTATTATATTACTGTCAGATATAGTATTATAATACTTCTCAGATATAGTATTATAATACTGTCTGACAGTATTATAATACTGTCTGACAGTATTATAATACTGTCAGATATAGTATTTTAACACTGTCAGATATAGTATTATAATACTGTCAGATATAGTATTATAATACTGTCAGATATAGTATCATATTACTGTTAGATATAGTATTATAATACTGTCAGATATAGTATTATATTACTGTTAGATATACTATTATAAACTGTCAGATATAGTATTATAATACTGTCAGTTATAGTATTATAACACTGTCAGATATAGTATTATAATACTGTCAGATATAGTATTATAATTCTGTCAGATATATTATTATAATACTGTCATATATAGTATTATATTACTGTCAGATATAGTATTATAATACTGTCAGATATAGTATTATATTACTGTCAGATATAGTATTATATTACTGTCAGATATAGTATTATAATACTGTCAGATATTGTATCATATCACTGTCAGAAATAGTATTATAATACTGTCAGTTATAGTATTATATTACTGTCAGATATAGTATTATAATACTGTCAGATATTGTATTATATCACTGTCAGATATAGTATTATAATACTGTCAGATATAGTATTATATTACTGTCAGATATAGTATTATATTACTGTCAGATATAGTATTATAATACTGTCTGATATTGTATTATATCACTGTCAGATATAGTATTATATTACTGTCAGATATAGTATTATATTACTGTCAGATATAGTATTAATTTACTGTCAGATATAGTATTATAATACTGTCTGATATTGTATTATATCACTGTCAGATATAGTATTATATTACTCTCTGATATAGTATTATATCACTGTCAGATAAAGTATTATAATACTGTCAGATATAGTATTATAATACTGTCAGATATAGTATTATAATACTGTCAGATATGTTATTATAATACTGTAAGGTATACTATTATATTACTGTCAGATATAGTATTATAATACTGTCAGATATAGTATTATAATACTGTCAGATATAGTATTATAATACTGTCAGATATAGTATTATATTACTGTTAGATATAGTATTATAATACTGTCAGATATAATGTTATAATACTGTCAGATATAGTATTATAATACTGTCAGATATAGTATTATATTATTGTCAGATATAGTATTATAATACTGTCTTATATAGTATTATAATATTGTCAGATATAGTATTATAATACTGTCAGATATAGTATTATATTACTGTCAGATATAGAATTATAATACTGTCTGATATTATATTATATTATTGTCAGATATAGTATTATATTACTGTCAGATAAAGTATTATAATACTGTTAGATATAGTATTATAATACTGTCAGATATAGTATTATATTATTGTCAGATATAGTATTATATTACTGTCTGATATAGTATTAAAATACTGTCAGATACAGTATTATATTACTGTCAGATATAGTATTATAATACTGTCTGATATTGTATTATATTACTGTTTGATATAGTATTATATTTCTGTCTGATATAGTATTATATTACTGTCAGATATAGTACTATAATACTGTCAGATATAGTATTATAATACTGTCAGATATAGTATTATATACTTTTAGATATAGTATTATATTACTGTCAGATATAGTATTATATTACTGTCAGATATAGTATTATAATACTGTCTGACAGTACTATATTACTGTCAGATAAAGTATTATATTACTGTCAGATATAGTGTTATAATACTGTAAGATATAGTATTATATTACTGTCAGATATAGTGTGATAATACTGTCTGATATAGTATTATAATACTGTCAGATATAGTATTATAATACTGTCAGATATAGTATTATATTACTGTCAGATATAGTGTGATAATACTGTCTGATATAGTATTATAATACTGTCAGATTTTGTATTATATTACTGTCAGATATAGTATTATAATACTTCTCAGATATAGTATTATATTACTGTTAGATATAGTATTATAATACTGTCAGATATTGTATTATATTACTGTCAGATATAGTATTATAATATTTCTCAGATATAGTATTATATTACTGTCAGATATAGTATTATAATACTGTCTAACAGTATTATATTACTGTCAGATATAGTATTATATTACTGTCAGATATAGTGTTATAATACTGTCTGATATAGTATTATAATACTGTCAGTTATAGTATTATATTACTGTCAGATATAGTATTATATTACTGTCAGATATAGTATTATAATACTGTCAGATATAGTATTATAATACTGTCAGATATAGTATTATATTACTGTCAGATATAGTATTATAATACTGTCTGATATTGTATTATATCACTGTCAGATATAGTATTATAATACTCTCAGTTATAGTATTATATCACTGTCAGATATAGTATTATATTACTGTCTGATATAGTATTATATCACTGTCAGATAAAGTATTATAATACTGTCAGATATAGTATTATAATACTCTCAGATATAGTATTATAATACTGGCAGATATGTTATTATAATACTGTAAGATATAGTATTATATTACTGTCAGATATAGTATTATAATACTGTCAGATATAGTATTATAATACTGTCAGATATAGTATTATAATACTGTCAGATATAGTATTATATTACTGTTAGATATAGTATTATAATACTGTCAGATATAATGTTATAATACTGTCAGATATAGTATTATAATACTGTCAGATAGGGTATTATATTACTGTCAGATATATTATTATATTACTGACAGATATAGTATTGTATTGCTGTCAGATATAGAATTATAATACTGTCAGATATAATGTTATAATACTGTCAGATATAGTATTATAATACTGTCAGATATAGTATTATAATACTGTCTGATATTGTATTATATCACTGTCAGATATAGTATTATAATACTGTCAGATATAGTATTATAATACTGTCAGATATAGTATTATAATACTGTCAGATATAGTATTATATTACTGTTAGATATAGTATTATAATACTGTCAGATATAATGTTATAATACTGTCAGATATAGTATTATAATACTGTCAGATATAGTATTATATTACTGTCAGATATATTATTATATTACTGACAGATATAGTATTGTATTGCTGTCAGATATAGAATTATAATACTGTCAGATATAATGTTATAATACTGTCAGATATAGTATTATAATACTGTCAGATATAGTATTATATTATTGTCAGATATAGTATTATATTACTGTCAGATATAGTATTATATTACTGTCAGATATAGAATTATAATACTGTCTGATATAGTATTATATTATTGTCAGATATAGTATTATTTTACTGTCAGATAAAGTATTATATTACTGTTAGATATAGTATTATAATACTGTCAGATATAGTATTATACTATTGTCAGATATAGTATTATATTACTGTCTGATATAGTATTAAAATACTGTCAGATACAGTATTATATTACTGTCAGATATAGTATTATAATACTGTCTGATATTGTATTATATTACTGTTTGATATAGTATTATATTTCTGTCTGATATAGTATTATATTACTGTCAGATATAGTATTATAATACTGTCAGATATAGTATTATAATACTGTGAGATATAGTATTATATTACTTTTAGATATAGTATTATATTACTGTCAGATATAGTATTATATTACTGTCAGATATAGTATTATAATACTGTCAGATATAGTATTATAATACTTCCCAGATATAGTATTATATTACTGTTAGATATAGTATTATATTACTGTCAGATATAGTATTATATTACTCTCAGATATAGTATTATAATACTGTCAGATATAGTATTATAATACTGTCAGATATAGTATTATAATACTGTCAGATATAGTATTATAATTCTATCAGATATAGTATTATATTACTGTCAGATATAGTATTATATTACTGTCAGATATAATATTATAATACTGTCAGATATAGTATTATAATACTGTCTGACAGTATTATATTTCTGTCAGATATAGTATTATATTACTGTCAGATATTGTATTATGTTACTGTCAGATATAGTATTATAATACTTCTCAGATATAGTATTATAATACTGTCTGACAGTATTATATTACTGTCAGATATAGTATTAGATTACTGTTAGATATAGTGTTATAATACTGTCAGATATAGTATTATAATAGTGTCAGATATAGTATTATATTACTGTCTGATATAGTATTATAATACTGTCAGATATAGTATTATATTACTGTCAGATATAGTATTATATTACTGTCTGATACAGTATTATAATACCGTCAGATATAGTATTATATTACTGTCAGATATAGTATTATATTACTGTCTAATATAGTATTATATTACTGTCAGATATAGTATTATATTACTGTCAGATATAGTATTATATTACTGTCAGATATAGTGTTATAATACTGTATGATAGAGTATTATAATACTGTCAGATATAGTATTATATTACTGTCAGATATAGTATTATATTACTGTCTGATACAGTATTATAATACCGTCAGATATAGTATTATATTACTGTCAGATATAGTATTATAATACTGACAGATATTGTATTATATTACTGTCAGATATAGTATTATAATACTTCTCAGATATAGTATTATATTACTGTCAGATATAGTATTATAATACTGTCTGACAGTATTATATTACTGTCAGATATAGTTTTATATTACTGTCAGATATAGTATTATATTACTGTTAGATATATTATTATAATACTGTCAGATATAGTATTATAATACTGTCTGAGATAGTATTATAATACTGTCAGATATAGTATTATATTACTGTCAGATATAGTATTATATTACTGTCAGATATTGTATTATATTACTGTCAGATATAGTATTTTATTATTGTCAGATACAGTATTATAATACTGTCAGATATAGTATTATAATACTGTCAGATATAGTATTATAATACTGTCAGATATAGTATTATATTACTGTTAGATATAATATTATATTACTGTCTGATATAGTATTATATTACTGTCAGATATAGTATTATAATACTGTCAGATATAGTATTATATTACTGTCAGATATAGCATTATAATACTGTCAGATATATTATTATAATACTGTCAGATATAGTATTATATTACTGTCAGATATAGTATTATAATACTGTCAGATATAGTATTATAATACTGTCAGATATAGTATTATAATACTGTCAGATATATTATTATAATACTGTCTGATATAGTATTATATTACAGTCAGATATAGTATTATAATACTGTCAGATATGATATTATATTACTGTCAGATATAGTATTATAATACTGTTAGATATAGTATTATATTACTGTCAGATATAGTATTATAATACTGTCAGATATAATATTATAATACTGTCAGATATAGAATTATAATACTGTCTGATATCGTATTATATTAATGTCAGATATAGTATTATAATACTCTCAGATATAGTATTATAATACTGTCAGATATAGTAGTATATTACTGTTAGATATAGTATTATAATACTGTCAGATATAGTATTATAATACTGTCATTATATAGTATTATGTTACTGTTAGATATAGTATTATATTACTGTCAGATATAGTATTATATTACTGTCATATATTGTATTATATTACTGTCAGATATAGTATTATAATACTTCTCAGATATAGTATTATAATACTGTCTGACAGTATTATAATACTGTCTGACAGTATTATAATACTCTCAGATATAGTATTATAACACTGTCAGATATAGTGTTATAATACTGTCAGATATAGTATTATAATACTGTCAGATATAGTATCATATTACTGTTAGATATAGTATTATAATACTGTCAGATATAGTATTATATTACTGTCAGATATAGTATTATAAACTGTCAGATATAGTATTATATTACTGTCAGTTATAGTATTATAACACTGTCAGATATAGTATTATAATACTGTCAGATATAGTATTATAATTCTCTCAGATATATTATTATAATACTGTCATATATAGTATTATATTACTGTCAGATATAGTATTATAATACTGTCAGATATAGTATTATATTACTGTCAGATATAGTATTATATTACTGTCAGATATAGTATTATAATACTGTCAGATATTGTATTATATCACTGTCAGAAATAGTATTATAATACTGTCAGTGATAGTATTATATTACTGTCAGATATAGTATTATAATACTGTCAGATATTGTATTATATCACTGTCAGATATAGTATTATAATACTGTCAGATATAGTATTATATTACTGTCAGATATAGTATTATAATACTGTCAGATATAATATTATAATACTGTCAGATATAGAATTATAATACTGTCTGATATAGTATTATATTATTGTCAGATATAGTATTATAATACTCTCAGATATAGTATTATAATACTGTCAGATATAGTATTATATTACTGTTAGATATAGTATTATATTACTGTCTGATATTGTATTATATTACTGTCAGATATAGTATTATAATACTGTCAGATATAGTATTATAATACTGTCAGATATAGTATTATGCTACTGTTAGATATAGTATTATATTACTGTCAGATATAGTATTATAATACTGTCAGATATAGTATTATAATACCGTCAGATATAGTATTATAATACTGTGACATAGAGTATTATATTACTGTCAGATATAGTATTATAATACTGTCTGATAGAGTATTATAATACTGTCTGACAGTATTATATTTCTGTCAGATATAGTATTATATTACTGTCAGATATAGTATTATAATACTTCTCAGATATAGTATTATAATACTGTCTGACAGTATTATAATACTGTCTGACAGTATTATAATACTGTCAGATATAGTATTTTAACACTGTCAGATATAGTATTATAATACTGTCAGATATAGTATTATAATACTGTCAGATATAGTATCATATTACTGTTAGATATAGTATTATAATACTGTCAGATATAGTATTATATTACTGTTAGATATACTATTATAAACTGTCAGATATAGTATTATAATACTGTCAGTTATAGTATTATAACACTGTCAGATATAGTATTATAATACTGTCAGATATAGTATTATAATTCTGTCAGATATATTATTATAATACTGTCATATATAGTATTATATTACTGTCAGATATAGTATTATAATACTGTCAGATATAGTATTATATTACTGTCAGATATAGTATTATATTACTGTCAGATATAGTATTATAATACTGTCAGATATTGTATCATATCACTGTCAGAAATAGTATTATAATACTGTCAGTTATAGTATTATATTACTGTCAGATATAGTATTATAATACTGTCAGATATTGTATTATATCACTGTCAGATATAGTATTATAATACTGTCAGATATAGTATTATATTACTGTCAGATATAGTATTATATTACTGTCAGATATAGTATTATAATACTGTCTGATATTGTATTATATCACTGTCAGATATAGTATTATATTACTGTCAGATATAGTATTATATTACTGTCAGATATAGTATTAATTTACTGTCAGATATAGTATTATAATACTGTCTGATATTGTATTATATCACTGTCAGATATAGTATTATATTACTCTCTGATATAGTATTATATCACTGTCAGATAAAGTATTATAATACTGTCAGATATAGTATTATAATACTGTCAGATATAGTATTATAATACTGTCAGATATGTTATTATAATACTGTAAGATATACTATTATATTACTGTCAGATATAGTATTATAATACTGTCAGATATAGTATTATAATACTGTCAGATATAGTATTATAATACTGTCAGATATAGTATTATATTACTGTTAGATATAGTATTATAATACTGTCAGATATAATGTTATAATACTGTCAGATATAGTATTATAATACTGTCAGATATAGTATTATATTATTGTCAGATATAGTATTATAATACTGTCTTATATAGTATTATAATATTGTCAGATATAGTATTATAATACTGTCAGATATAGTATTATATTACTGTCAGATATAGAATTATAATACTGTCTGATATTATATTATATTATTGTCAGATATAGTATTATATTACTGTCAGATAAAGTATTATAATACTGTTAGATATAGTATTATAATACTGTCAGATATAGTATTATATTATTGTCAGATATAGTATTATATTACTGTCTGATATAGTATTAAAATACTGTCAGATACAGTATTATATTACTGTCAGATATAGTATTATAATACTGTCTGATATTGTATTATATTACTGTTTGATATAGTATTATATTTCTGTCTGATATAGTATTATATTACTGTCAGATATAGTACTATAATACTGTCAGATATAGTATTATAATACTGTCAGATATAGTATTATATACTTTTAGATATAGTATTATATTACTGTCAGATATAGTATTATATTACTGTCAGATATAGTATTATAATACTGTCTGACAGTACTATATTACTGTCAGATAAAGTATTATATTACTGTCAGATATAGTGTTATAATACTGTAAGATATAGTATTATATTACTGTCAGATATAGTGTGATAATACTGTCTGATATAGTATTATAATACTGTCAGATATAGTATTATAATACTGTCAGATATAGTATTATATTACTGTCAGATATAGTGTGATAATACTGTCTGATATAGTATTATAATACTGTCAGATTTTGTATTATATTACTGTCAGATATAGTATTATAATACTTCTCAGATATAGTATTATATTACTGTTAGATATAGTATTATAATACTGTCAGATATTGTATTATATTACTGTCAGATATAGTATTATAATATTTCTCAGATATAGTATTATATTACTGTCAGATATAGTATTATAATACTGTCTAACAGTATTATATTACTGTCAGATATAGTATTATATTACTGTCAGATATAGTGTTATAATACTGTCTGATATAGTATTATAATACTGTCAGTTATAGTATTATATTACTGTCAGATATAGTATTATATTACTGTCAGATATAGTATTATAATACTGTCAGATATAGTATTATAATACTGTCAGATATAGTATTATAATACTGTCAGATATAGTATTATATTACTGTCAGATATAGTATTATAATACTGTCTGATATTGTATTATATCACTGTCAGATATAGTATTATAATACTCTCAGTTATAGTATTATATCACTGTCAGATATAGTATTATATTACTGTCTGATATAGTATTATATCACTGTCAGATAAAGTATTATAATACTGTCAGATATAGTATTATAATACTCTCAGATATAGTATTATAATACTGTCAGATATGTTATTATAATACTGTAAGATATAGTATTATATTACTGTCAGATATAGTATTATAATACTGTCAGATATAGTATTATAATACTGTCAGATATAGTATTATAATACTGTCAGATATAGTATTATATTACTGTTAGATATAGTATTATAATACTGTCAGATATAATGTTATAATACTGTCAGATATAGTATTATAATACTGTCAGATAGGGTATTATATTACTGTCAGATATATTATTATATTACTGACAGATATAGTATTGTATTGCTGTCAGATATAGAATTATAATACTGTCAGATATAATGTTATAATACTGTCAGATATAGTATTATAATACTGTCAGATATAGTATTATAATACTGTCTGATATTGTATTATATCACTGTCAGATATAGTATTATAATACTGTCAGATATAGTATTATAATACTGTCAGATATAGTATTATAATACTGTCAGATATAGTATTATATTACTGTTAGATATAGTATTATAATACTGTCAGATATAATGTTATAATACTGTCAGATATAGTATTATAATACTGTCAGATATAGTATTATATTACTGTCAGATATATTATTATATTACTGACAGATATAGTATTGTATTGCTGTCAGATATAGAATTATAATACTGTCAGATATAATGTTATAATACTGTCAGATATAGTATTATAATACTGTCAGATATAGTATTATATTATTGTCAGATATAGTATTATAATACTGTCTGATATAGTATTATAATATTGTCAGATATAGTATTATATTACTGTCAGATATAGTATTATATTACTGTCAGATATAGAATTATAATACTGTCTGATATAGTATTATATTATTGTCAGATATAGTATTATTTTACTGTCAGATAAAGTATTATATTACTGTTAGATATAGTATTATAATACTGTCAGATATAGTATTATACTATTGTCAGATATAGTATTATATTACTGTCTGATATAGTATTAAAATACTGTCAGATACAGTATTATATTACTGTCAGATATAGTATTATAATACTGTCTGATATTGTATTATATTACTGTTTGATATAGTATTATATTTCTGTCTGATATAGTATTATATTACTGTCAGATATAGTATTATAATACTGTCAGATATAGTATTATAATACTGTGAGATATAGTATTATATTACTTTTAGATATAGTATTATATTACTGTCAGATATAGTATTATATTACTGTCAGATATAGTATTATAATACTGTCAGATATAGTATTATAATACTGTCAGATATAGTATTATAATACTGTCAGATATAGTATTATATTACTGTCAGATATTGTATTATATTACTGTCAGCTATAGTATTATAATACTGTCTGACAGTACTATATTACTGTCAGATAAAGTATTATATTACTGTCAGATATAGTGTTATAATACTGTAAGATATAGTATTATATTACTGTCAGATATAGTGTGATAATACTGTCTGATATAGTATTATAATACTGTCAGATATAGTATTATAATACTGTCAGATATAGTATTATATTACTGTCAGATATAGTGTGATAATACTGTCTGATATAGTATTATAATACTGTCAGATATTGTATTATATTACTGTCAGATATAGTATTATAATACTTCTCAGATATAGTATTATATTACTGTTAGATATAGTATTATAATACTGTCAGATATTGTATTATATTACTGTCAGATATAGTATTATAATATTTCTCAGATATAGTATTATATTACTGTCAGATATAGTATTATAATACTGTCTAACAGTATTATATTACTGTCAGATATAGTGTTATAATACTGTCTGATATAGTATTATAATACTGTCAGTTATAGTATTATATTACTGTCAGATATAGTATTATATTACTGTCAGATATAGTATTATAATACTGTCAGATATAGTATTATAATACTGTCAGATATAGTATTATAATACTGTCAGATATAGTATTATATTACTGTCAGATATAGTATTATAATACTGTCTGATATTGTATTATATCACTGTCAGATATAGTATTATAATACTCTCAGTTATAGTATTATATTACTGTCAGATATAGTATTATATTACTGTCAGATATAGTATTATATTACTGTCAGATATAGTATTAATTTACTGTCAGATATAGTATTATAATACTGTCTGATATTGTATTATATCACTGTCAGATATAGTATTATATTACTGTCTGATATAGTATTATATCACTGTCAGATAAAGTATTATAATACTGTCAGATATAGTATTATAATACTGTCAGATATAGTATTATAATACTGTCAGATATGTTATTATAATACTGTAAGATATAGTATTATATTACTGTCAGATATAGTATTATAATACTGTCAGATATAGTATTATAATACTGTCAGATATAGTATTATAATACTGTCAGATATAGTATTATATTACTGTCAGATATATTATTATATTACTGACAGATATAGTATTGTATTGCTGTCAGATATAGAATTATAATACTGTCAGATATAATGTTATAATACTGTCAGATATAGTATTATAATACTGTCAGATATAGTATTATATTATTGTCAGATATAGTATTATAATACTGTCTGATATAGTATTATAATATTGTCAGATATAGTATTCTATTACTGTCAGATATAGTATTATATTACTGTCAGATATTGTATTATAATACTGTCAGATATAATATTATAACACTGTCAGATATAGAATTATAATACTGTCTGATATAGTATTATATTATTGTCAGATATAGTATTATATTACTGTCAGATAAAGTATTATATTACTGTTAGATATAGTATTATAATACTGTCAGATATAGTATTATATTATTGTCAGATATAGTATTATATTACTGTCTGATATAGTATTAAAATACTGTCAGATACAGTATCATATTACTGTCAGATATAGTATTATAATACTGTCTGATATTGTATTATATTACTGTTTGATATAGTATTATATTTCTGTCTGATATAGTATTATATTACTGTCAGATATAGTATTATAATACTGTCAGATATAGTATTATAATACTGTCAGATATAGTATTATATTACTCTTAGATATAGTCTTATATTACTGTCAGATATAGTATTATATTACTGTCAGATATAGTATTATAATACTGTCAGATATAGTATTATAATACTGTCAGATATAGTATTATAATACTGTCAGATATAGTATTATATTACTGTCAGATATTGTATTATATTACTGTCAGCTATAGTATTATAATACTGTCTGACAGTACTATATTACTGTCAGATAATGTATTATATTACTGTCAGATATAGTGTTATAATACTGTAAGATATAGTATTATATTACTGTCAGATATAGTGTGATAATACTGTCTGATATAGTATTATAATACTGTCAGATATAGTATTATAA
>OZ024745.1:6501571-6509071 GCA_964016885.1 Eledone cirrhosa
ATCGATGTGATGATCGAACCTGATCCTGAAAATTGCAAGGTCCTCAGATACGTCTTGATTCTACGAAGCAGATTTTCCAAATTTGGAAAATCTACTTCGTACCTCGAGCTGGTCGCCAGAGAAACGATTGTAATATGTCCAATAAATTCCATTCGTCGCAACACTGATTCTCTTTCTTTTGTGATATATATATATAGAAGAGCTTCTACAGGACTAGAACTGTTTCATTCGTGAGAAATCATTAGGAAGCTGCTGAATCGGGGGTAACCACAGTAAGTAAGGTACTCAATACATAGCAGAGTATAAATGCTTTAATATAGAAGAGCTTTATACAGGACTACAACTGTTTCATTCGTGATAAATCAGTCAGCTTCCTGATGATTTCTCACGAATATAAAAGACCACGTGACCTCTGCGCCGCTGAGGCCCTGGAAATACTCTACGCCACAGACCACATCTTAAACAAAAAATCTGAGGCAATTTCGGCTTGTAAACATAAATTTCACAAAACTTTCCTGTATTACAGCCCCACGTTATACCCTAACGGATAGTACGATCTATACGTGGATATTTTACGTCTTGATGTGGTAGCTAAGTATATGTTTTGTTTATACCATTACTTATTTGCATAGGTAAGTATATATTACCTGTATGTTTTGTGAAGGTAAGTATACCTTCTCGTACGTATATTTGATTGTATATGTTATGGCGTATAATTCTTTTATTTTATATTTTCTGGTACATATGGTTTGGTTATGTGTATACGGGTGTTTTGCGTCTGTGTGAGTATGCAGGTTCGTACGTGTGTAGGGTGTGTGTATATGTGTACTTCATGTTTGAGTTGACTTACGTCTCCGAACATTTGTGTATTTACATGTAGGTATGTGTGTGCGCTTGTTATATACGTATTTATTTATTTATATACGTTTATATAATTATTTATTTAGTTGTATACACGCATACACACACACACACACATATTTATATGTGCGTGATTTTGTATACCTATGGTAAGTGTTTTCGCGTATGCTTGTGTATGTACGTATTTGTATGCGTGTATGTATTTATTTAATTTCTATTACTTCTGTATTGTATTTATTTACTTTGTTCTTAACTCTGTAGCGGAGATTCATTCGGTCTCCTAGTTAGAATTTTAGTCTACGACTTCTGCTATACCATTTACGTGGTTTTGTCTTTGCGTGCAATTGTTCTCCACGCTCCACATATGACGTATTATCTTCGTTTTTTTCGTTCATTGCCAGAGAACGTCTCTATGAACCACCTAGAGAACATTAGTCTACGACCTCTTTTATACCATAAACGTGGTTCTGTCTTTGCGCGTAATTGTTTTTCACCGCTCCTATTAATGACGTATTATTCGTTTTTTCCCGTTCTTTGCCAGGGAACGTCACCACGAACCAAAGTATCGTCTTCCTGTCTTCCTCCGGTTGCAACGTTTTTTGAAATATCCAGTTCTGCGTTTACAGATTGACTTTGTTAGTTTCAGAAGATCCCGTTAAGGGTGAAAGCAGCGATTATTTGCTTAAACTTTAATCTGTTATTTTAATAAATATATATATATATATATATATATATATATATATATATATATATATATATATATATACATTCATTTACTGTGGCTATTGATGAGGTTTGTTATTCTAAAGTTTCACCTGTGTACTTACGGGTTCTCCAGTCTTGTCAGGGGAGTACTCAGGTGAGACTCCAGAGTAACAAGGCTTAACCATAATAAATAAATATTTAATCTCTACTTCGGTATTGAGTTTTCATTCTTACTCAATTCGCGTACTCTCAGGTCTTGAATAACCCCACCCTACTTTATTAATTTGTCAGATCTACCGCCACCCCACCGGCTTGTTATATTTTGATAATCTATCTTCGGAGAAATTTTATTGTAAGTGATTCATATTGATACAGCAGCTGGAGAATCAAATATATTTTACATTAAATAAACTTTGTATATGACAAAAGAACATTACAAGAAATCCCATATTTACCAACGTATACTAAACAATTACTGATCCCCCCCCCCCCATTATTGCCACCGCCTCCTATTATTTGGAACCCGAGAGTCCCACCAAACTCTCCCCCTCTCTATCACATAAAAATCTCTTTTAATCCCCCTCTCTGTATCTACCAAAACCAAACTCTCCCACTCTCTATATCTATCTTTCCCATCTATCTTTACATAACATGTACATAAATTGTAGCGCATATACAAATAGATGTGTTTTGGTAGTTTGGGGAGAAACATATAATTATTGAGAGGGGGGGGAAACACGCCCCCCAGTTCCACCGCACCTGTATATATATATATATGTGTATATATAGAGAGATTTTCCTGAGTTCATTTTTTCGTCGCTATGGTTACTGCGGCCCGTCTATCGGTCGCTGTCTTGCAAAGCTGTCTAAACGTAATGTTATAACTCTAGGGTAATATACCCTATTGAGTACTTAGCTGCACACCGAGATTGCATTCGTTAGCTCGGCTGCAACCAGAGCTTCGATGATGCTGTACTAAATTTTAGTCTGGCTTTCTGGAGAATAGAGGAAAAGTGTTTCCTCAAAAACCAGTATGGCTCTAAAAACCGGTTTGTCTGTGTGTTTACATACAGAATAGCTGGACACTCACAGTAAAGTGACCAGTGAAAAACTCGGTACATCTACATATGTATACGTGTGTGTATTCATATGCATACTAGTATTTCAGTATACATATGTGGATGTACATTTTTAACTTAATTATATATATATATATATATATATATATATATATATATATATATATATATATATATATATATATATATATATATATATATATATATATATATTTATATATATATATATATATTTATATATATTCATTATATATATATAATGAATATATATATATATATATATATATATATATTCATTATATATATATATATATATATATATATATATATATATATATATATATATATATATATATATATATATATATATTCATTATATATATATATATATATATATATATATATATATATATATTCATTATATATATATATATATATATTCATTATATATATATATATATATATTTATATATATATATATATATATATATATATATATATATATATATATTCATTATATATATATATATTCATTATATATATATATATATATTCATTATATATATATATATATATATATAATGAATTATATATATATATATATATTCATTATATGCATATATATATATTCATTATATATATATATATATATATATATATATATATATATATATATATATATATATATATATATATATATATATTCATTATATATATATATATATATATATATATATATATATATATATATATATATATAAAATACGTAGTTTAGAAAGCCACAACAATGCAGATGGGAAATCTCGAGGTAGGAAGTGAATGATAGATAGGAGAAATAGGAGAAAGTGAAAATTGAGAGAGAAAAAGATGAAAACAAAACAAAGGTAGAATGGTTACCGTAGTGGAGATTAATCCCAATATATATATATTAGTTTTGCGAGGTTTTTTATATGAAATCGTGTGTCGAAACAAATATTGTTATACTTCGGGAGGGTCATATTTGTGTAATATTGCCAGAATTAATAACAGAAAACACTCACTGTTTGGTTGGTTTTCGCTTTTCGCTTCTGTGTCTTTTATATCGGTAATCTAACTTACTCGGTCCTCAATGTTGCCATTGACTGACCGGCGGTCAAAAATAATACAGATACATATAGACACAAACACATATATATAGTTTATCATAAATATTTCGTTGCACATCTGCAACATCGTCAGTGGTGCTATATTTTCCTCCTGTTGTATTGTATGTCTACGCCATTTTTATTCAGTCTGTCTATATATTTATTTATTTACTTGCTTGTTTGTTTATTTTATTTTGTCTTCTTTGCGCATGCGTTTGCGTGTGTGTATAGTGTTTTGTTTGCTGTGTGATGGGTGACTAGTGTGTGTTTATGTGCTTGTTGTTATTGTGCTTGTGTATGTATTTATTTATTTATTTATTTTATTTTATTTACTTATTTATACTTCACTTAGGTCAGTGTTGTTTGTTTGGGTGTTGTTGTTATTCCATTCATTCTTTCTGTTTAGCCTTGGTCTTCTAATTTCTATTTCACTGGCCTCTCTGATTTGCCTATCTGCTGGGTCATTTCTATGTTTAGATATTATTCTAATTTCTATGTTGTCTATGTTACCGTCATGTTGTTGTCTAGCATGTTCGTATAGTACTGGCCCGTTTTTTCGTCCTTTTAGTTCCCCCCAGTATTGGTCTATCCTTTCACCTATGCTACGAGCTGTCTCACCTATGTATGTTGTTGTCATGTTTCTGCAAGTACCCTCTGTACATCTTATGCTATAGACTACGTTTCTAGTTTTACAGTTTATCCGGGGGTTCACCTTACATATGATACATTTCCTATTGGTACAGTGGGTTTTCTTAAAAGGGTAGGTTTTGCTGATCAGGGATTTTATGGTGGTTCCTGGCTTTTCTACCACCTTTATTTTTTTTAAGTGGGTCTTTCTCAGGGCCTTTCTACACTGGTTAGCTAATTTCCCTCCAGGGGTAGCGTCCACAAACATGACACTCTGGTATCTCTGGTTGTCGTACCATGAGGTGGCTTTCCCTATCTTATGTCTAGCCCTATCTAAGCTATTCCATGATTTACTACTGTATAATGGGCAAATTCCTTTCATGTCCAGTTCTATGAGGGTCTTATACTTCTCCATGGCTCCTTCGTATACTCTGACTCTGTCTCTTTGGTTGTAGCCAGAGAAGCGAGAAGAGAAAACCAACCAAATAGTGAGTGTGTTTTGTTATTAAATCTGGCAATATTACACAAATATGGCCCTCCCCAAGTATAACAATATATATATATATATATATATATATATATATATATATATATATATATATATATATATATATATATATATATATATATATATATTCATTATATATATATATACGATATTAACAAATGGAAGCTATATTTATAAAACCATATTTATTTCATTATACATATTTCAAGGACACCAAGTTAAATTATGGTGTGCTTTCATCAGATAAAATATAATATAGATCAGTTTTATAAATAAATATAGATCAGTTTTATAAATAAATATTGACATACCCTTAAAGAATGCAACCATTACTGTTGGAAGCTCCAGGATGGTGGAGTTGTAGCTTTAATTATAATATTAGGTAAGTTAGTATTGGATATTTAAAAAAAAAGCCGTTGGGTTACGGAGAAAGAGAAAGATAGAGAAGGAAAGAGAGAGAAAGAGCAGAACAACAGAGATAGAAAGGCAGAGAGAGAGAGAGGAGACAGAGAAAGGAGAGAGAACGAAAAACTCTAAGTCATATCTTGTTGAGTTATCTTAACAATTGAGATGAAATGAATAAATAAAATTAGAAATGTTAATAATCATGAATGGAATATACATATATAATATGAGAAATTTAACCATTGTTTAAATATGATTAGATGTTTAGTTAATCAGTTAAATATTGAAATCAATATATTAAAAATTGGGATCTATATATTAAGAAATCTATATATTATTATATTGTTAAAGATCTATATATTATATAACACGTATACACACGCAAAAATACATACATATAAATATATATACACACTTATAAAAATATATATACATGTCTAACTACGTATATAATATATACATACAAAATATAAAGGATTCTTTAATTTAAGATATAGGAATCTTATAAAATCAGAGAAGGAAAATTATGTTATATAGTTATATCAATGTTACAATTGTTAAGATATTAAAGGAAATGTTATGTTATACACACTTTGTGTTATTAAACAAAATATTTTTTTTATTTTTTTTATAAGTTTTATAAGATTACCTGTTATGTATTTATGGCTGTTATTATATGTCTATTTGTCACGAATCTTGGGATAATCACTATACATAAGTGCAATCGAATTGTATGGATATACACGCACATGTACATACACAATTCCCGCATATACATACATATATGTACCCACACAAATAGGTAGATACGCATCAGATAGACATACAGATAGACATACAAATAGACATACACGCATAAAAGATATGTATATGTATGTCGATACACACATATACATATATACACACATATAGAGAGAGAAGTATATATAAATACAGTACATAGTATAATTGAAGTACATAAAATACAAAAGAATTATATTACGATTTGGAAATATAATTATAAGCAATATAACTTTTAAAACAATATAACTTTAAAATATTATAGAATATTTCAAGTTATAATTTCAAAATAATAGTATGTTTAATAGATTTAGTATAGAAATTTTCTACGTATATTTAACTTAATTTTATATCCATAAGAGAAATAAACAGAAACTTTGAAAGGATAAACTTTCGAAAATAGGAGAAACTATCTAACAATAAAAAATAAAAAATATAAGAAATATTTTCTCCTTTTAAGAGCCCTCAGTATATTTCTCTAGAATAGTTTATTATATTTATTTATATTTAGGAAGAAAATTTATTTTTACTTGAGTGTATAGTCAGTCAAAAAAGATGAAGGAATCTAATGATTTATCGACAGGTTCAATATATCAATAGAATTAATTAATTAATTATATATTACATTTTAAATTTATATTTAAACGTTGAGTTTAATCTATGTCTACAGCAACTGAATAAATTATTCCTTAAGTTCAGGGAATTTTTGGTCTTTAATATAAAGAATATTTCCTCTATACAAAGATCACAATTTTCTGAAGAGGAGTTAAAAGGAGTAGCTTGTGAAATAAGATTCCAAATCAACGAATATTCAACGTTCTTTAGTTTGAGGTCCCATAATAGGCTAGATAGAGAAGTTGAAGATTTTTTGTTTGGATCAGTAAAAGAATTTTTATGATTATTGAAGCGGGATTTAAACTCTGTGGGAGTGGATCCCACATAATTAAATGAATTTAAATTAGTTTTTACATTACAATTATATACTATATTTTTAGCTAAGCAATTGTTATTTAACGGACACTTAGATTTATTTCTACAGTTATATTTATCAAATTGGATATTGCTTGGGTTATTAGTGGTATTTTGGTTAGGTTTTAAATTTCTATTATTAATTCTATTAATATTTTGCGCTAAATTTTTGGTGGAAGAATAAGTTAATTTTATAGTATGTCTATTAAAAATTGAGTAATATCTATGTGTTCTAGGGAAGCATTTGTCAAGAGCTTTAAAAAATAGTTTAGCAATAGGGGTTTTAATATTTAATATATATATATATATATATATATATATATATATATATATATATATATATATATATATATATATATATATATATATATATATATTCATTATATATATATAGTTCACTAGAACACTGTTTCATACTTTAGAAATCATCAAGAATCTCTAG